>VYXB01010342.1:374922-438237 GCA_013397135.1 Pachyramphus minor
TATACAAACTAAAGAGTCATCTCAAATTTCAGCTCTGCATCCATAGCATTGCTGCAGAGGGGGCATATTTCAGTTTTTCCAAGAGCTTACAAGTGAGTGACAGCAGTGAGCAACATATTGAAAAATATTACTTCTAATTCATCTTTTTAAGGTTTTTTTTTGAATCTTAACATGAAATATTGTATTCTGTAAAGAGATTGTGATGAGAAAATGAAATTACATGAAAGCATAGAAGGAAATGAGGGAGAAAAAGCAGTTGTTTCAGATCATAACCTCGTCGGGTGGGGTGACAGTTCCAATTCCATTTGAGTTCTCTCCAGTTCTCATCCTTTTTATGTTGGATTAAGTAACAGTTTTTGTCTTCTTATTCCCATAGCAACCTTATCTCTCTTTATTTTTTTGATGTAAATCTGCTTGTCTCTTACTGTCTTTCAAAGCTTGTGCATGAATAGCTTGTGAAGAAGGGGAGTGTGGCAAGGAGAGAGCGGAGAAGAGGCTTTCTGGCATAGGAAAGGAGGGAAAAAAATATTTTGGAGCAAGAGAAAGAGGCAGATTTTCCCCCCAAAGCTATTTATTACTTCATTTTTCTGTGTAGTTTTTTCATGAAGACTAAAACTTTGCTGCTGTTTTAGTAAGCTGTGTGAGCGTAACTCTTTAAAATAAGTTGTAGGCCAACCTACATACCCAGCCAGAAATACAGACCTAATGTCCTGTAACATCATGGTTTATGTAATTTGGGAAAAGTGCCTCTTTCAGCAAAGGTGAGGCTTCCCTTGCCATGATTTTGCTCCTCATGGAACTTGGAATCTCTGAAGAGAAAGCTGAGTGCACGCAGGGGGCTGTGTTGACCCCCAGCTTTGTGTCCAGCTCTTCTGCCTGGTGGTCCATGACCAGTGGTCCACAACTGGGAGAATCCTGAGGCTCTTGGAATCCTCTGTGTGACAGGGATGAGGCTCCAGATCCCAGGATGAAACCAGTTTGTCCAAAAGGGTGCACGTGCTCAGGTGCATCTGTGCATGTCTTTAAAGGCATTAAATGAGGTTGAAAAAAGCAGCTGTTGCTCCGTCTCTCTACATCTTTTTCTCATATTAAATATTTCACTTGACTGGACTTGCTTAATAGAATAAGTGTCTGAAGTACAGTGAAGATGAGGAGATGATGGACACCAGTATGATCCATTGTATTTTTAGCTATTTAGGCTTTATGCCTAAATTCTGGAATGTTTAACAGGAGCCTTTTGAAGTGCTGGCTTCAGTTGTGGAGGTGTAAGAATTTTTATAAATAACAACTTCAGCATTTCCTGTGCAGTCCCCTCAGCTCCCCACCTGATAAAGCTCTAAACAAAGCATTTTCATTTTAATTCTTCCAGATTTTATTTTTTTTGTGCATGTGTTTGGTTTCAGGTTTTTTTCTGTGTAAGAGGAGTGGTGACATTCCTTAGGATTTTTGTACTTTGGGACTGTTCTTAAACCTCTGGAATAAGGATTCTTTGGAAAAGCAGTGCTTATATTCACTGAAGAATCAAAACACGTCATTGCTAAGGAAGGAAAGTATTTCAGCCCTTGTTTTGTTTGTCAGAATCACTCTAATGGGGTCTTGTTAGCCCATTTAACATGCTGCTGATAATATATAGATAATACTTAAAAACATTTACATTACATTAATACCCCATTAAGGGCCTGATCTAAAGCCCACTGATGTTGATTGGAATGTTCACTAAGAATTTAATGCTTTGATCTTCCAGCTATGGCTTTACAGCTTACAAAATCAAACATGAAAAACATTTTTCAGTTGACATAAACACATCTGTGCTGTCTGTGTCCTACTCCACCCTTTATGGCTAATAAAATTATTGGAGTTGGAGCCTCCTCAGACTGAAGTATGTACTTAAAATACCGACTTGGATTGTGTTTTACAGCACCAAGTTCTGATGCAGAAAAACCAGTGTTGCTACAAGGTGTATAGTGAGGAACTTTAAATAAGGAAAGCTTGGATGGGTGGCTTGGCATGTTTAGAGCATTTGACTTGATAATTTAGTGGACTGAATGCTTTTCTAACAGCCTGTGTTGAGCTCTGGGGTGCCATAGTCTTGGACAACAAAGGTGTTGTTCTCCAAATAATGGATTTGAGGTCACTTGAAAGACAAGTAGATGTTTAGAGACAAGGTTTAGTGGGACTTGGCAGTGCTGGGGGTGGTTGGACTTGCTGTCTTTTCCAACCTAAGTGATCCTGTTGTTCTATAACAAGCACAGTTGTCTCGTGATGTACAGATTTATACTGACATTCAGTGAATATATAAATACACAGTAAATTTTGACTGAAGTAACCCAGGGCTGCACCACAAGAAATATCAGATTTAAGGGGGATTTAGAATAGCAGTTCAAATGTCTTCACTGGGTATCATCTTATTTAAATGTACTTTCTCCAGGCTCTGATTTGCTAACAACCTGCGTGTTTTGCTTCCTGATGTTTATTGGGAAGCAAAGTAGGCATCTTAATACCAAAGCAATGGAACTTGCACAGCTTCTCCTATTATACTGCATTGCTTCTCTTGTTATTTTTGTATTGATTATGTATTTGTGTCATGTTTCTTGTACAATATGGCAGTGAGTAGTTGCAGAGAGCACAGGCTGTGGGTTGTGGAGAGTCTCATTTAATAACCAGGGAAATTCTCCCTACTTACGAGAAGAGATGCAGTACCTGATTTTATTTGCCTGCTATTACCTCTCTCTGCCCAGTGCAGTGAGAGAGCTTCACTCTTTTTTTATGAAACTGTATTTTTTGAGCCCATGACTTTTTATTAAATTGTAGTTAACAATATACTTTTGAGGATTACATCACCCTGCAAGGAGCAATTTGGTTTAGGCTGGGGATCAATCTGCACGTGGAGCATCTGTCATGTAACGATTCTGCTTAGATAGCAACAAGAAGATTTGAGGTCCCACTGTGTTTGGGGGGTTTTCTCCTTATGTACATGTCTCAATCTGTTAAACTCCCTTCAGCAACACTGGGATCCTGTTTGTTTTTAGAAATGGAGTAGCAGAAGAACAAATAGGTGTTTCTCAGGAGTAGGTTTTTTCCACTCCCGCAGCTTCTGTTGTTGAATGGCCTGATGCTGAATTTATTAATGTGTGCAGTTGCTTGCTCAGGTGTAATCCCTTGTTCAGCCACATTATTTACCCACTGAAGGATGTGCACATTGGCACATCATGGCATATTAAAGGTTTACCACTGCCCACCACAGCTGTCATCTCTTTGACCCTTCAGTAAACCAACAGTCTTCCACATAATTTTGCTCTCATTCAAGTGTAATACCATTATGTCAGAGGCAGACAGAATGCAGTTTTCTAAAGATCTTGTCTTATTCCCTTCTCTTCCAGGGAGGTTAATGTGCTCAAATGATCCCTGTGCTTTGGTTTTTTTTGCTCTCTTGCTGCAAGAAGAGCAAAACCAGGAAGTGCTCCTGGATAGTGTTTGGACTGGCCTTTGGGGGATGGAGCAAACTGGAGAGATGAACTCACCAGCTGGGTGAAGCCCTCTTTACCACTTGAGTTTCAGATGCCTTCATTTGTTTCCTTAGTACTTTTATAACCTTTTACAAAAAGGTTATACAGGGTTTTCTCTAAAATGACTTGGCATGAAAATAAGGAAGTCAAAACCTCTTTACCCAAAGTGAGTTAAGCCAGGTTTAAACATTAATGATGGACGGGAATAACTGAAGTCTGATGTTTAACCAGTGTTTAGTCCATAGAAAAAAAAAACTTCAAAACTTCACACTCACCCTCAACTTCACATTAATGTTTGCAGTGTCAGTACTTTGCAGACAGTGCAGTTCCAGCCTTGTGATCTCACAGAATTGATGCTGAGAAGGAGCTCTTGGAGATGATGGTCTGAAACTGGTGTCTGGGGACATCGATTCCAACCCCAGCTCTGTCATGTCACCGAGTGCAGCTTCTCTTTATGAACTTACTGTCATTGTAACATCTAATGATTTGGAATTATATTGACTGTTTCTACTGTATGTGCCACTGTTTGACCTGGTAATTAAGTTAAACAATCAAATGAGTCAGTGATTTATTGGGTTTCTTGGTTCTGCACTGTCACAGTTTCTCATCTGCTCACTGAACTCTTGTGTGTGATGTGCCAGGAGGCTTCACTGAGTATCAAACAAGTGTATGATATGATGCTTTTGCTTTTTAGAAGTCTGATTTTATCAGTAGTGTTTTGCATTCTCTTACTGATTGTTTACACTTCTTTGCATTCAGCTGGTTTTGAATCTCTGATCTCTTAATACATCTCTCCTTCTGGTTTTATTTCAGATTCTTCTCAGAAGAATTTTTCTGCTCCTTTGGTTAATAAAATGTAGCATTTTTCTCCCTGGTATTTCCCAACTTCAGCTCTTAATAACACATACTATTTTTATTTACCCTTTCATCTTCTTGTATGCTTAAAAGTAACTATAGCCTCTCCTTAAGCCAGTTTCATCTTATTCATCCTGTATTTTTTTCCTCCTAGCTTTCCTGATGGGGATTCAGTGGAATTACTACCTTGTTTCTTCAAGAAACCTTTTCCCCTCATAATAAATCCTTCTTTACTGAAAAAAAAAAAAAAAAAAAAAAAAATTGCCTGGAGATTCCGGGTCTGAGCTTTGTCTGAAATTGTGGGACCTGACCAATCCTCTGTGACTCCAGTATTTACTGACCCCATGGCAAGGGTAGGATTGATTTCTGCCATCCCAGTGCCTGTCTGGAGGCTGGAAAAGGGCTGCTCTGCCCTGCAGACTCTCGGGCACAGCGTGGCCCTTGTCTCCACAGGCCCCGGCTGCCATTGATCTGTCGCTGGGTGAGGTGACCGAGTTACTGGGTTCTTGTCCCAAATCATTGCTTTGTGTAATGAATTTAATTTATTCCAAGTCACGCTGGCAAGGGTCTCCTGCTCTTCCTGCAGACGGTATCAGATCCCAGTTCAGCCTGAGCCAGACCAAATGCAATTCTGTCGTCTCTTTACCCCCTCATTTAATTGTGTAACGATTATTGTTCCTGCTTTTGTAAACCAAAGCGTGGGGCTTGTTATCTGCATGGGGATTATACTGATTGTTTTTTAAATGTCTCTCCCTTACATCTGGGTCAGAGCAATGATTAAATATTGAAAGAGAGGTTTTGTGCCCCGACTGAAGCTCTACCACGTGTCCTGGAAAGGCTGTTCTGATTTTGTAGGGAATATGAGGAGCAGAAGTAGATTAAGCATTATCATTAAGCATTAATGATCAAACACTCTTGTGCTAAAGTTAAAGAATTTTTCATCTTCCCCTACTACTTCATAAACTCCTTTTTTTTTTTTTGAGAAATATGACTTACTGGGTAACAGTTCCAGCCTTTGGGTTTGTCCTACCTGAGAAATGATACCAGCAGCACTTAGGAGGTTTTCAGACAAGAAATAGCAGGAAACTCTGGTGTGAACCATCAGCATGGGTACAGTCTTACTGATTGGGCTTTTGTTTTATTCTCAGCCAATATCTGTGATCTTAGGCAACCTTAGTTCTGGCATTTTCTACCTCCAAATAATTGTGTTTGCAACCTCAGTATGTTCTTTTAATTTTATTAGGGACTACAGAGTAGTATGTTTGCACAAAACCACTGAATTAGGTTATACAGTGGGTTTGAGCTTTTCATTAAATAATTAACAACTCGTGCTTGTGCCCAGGTTGGGGATGGGGCTTCATGGGGACACTTCATCATTTGGCTTTTGTTTCAACATTCAAGAAATGATTCTACCACGTGGACTGTCCCGTGTCCTGTCTCCTAGAGATACAGTTATTATTTTTCATTTTCTTGTTTTTATGTGGACCTGGCAAATCACTATTATTTTAGACATCTCCACTGGCAGCATCCAATGCTGTGGGTTTGCTTTCATTTTTTCTGCCTTATCTGCAGCAGAAAATACCCGTTTTGCTTGTCAGCTGCAAATGACATGAGGGTAAGAAATGCCTTTCACTGCATTCCTGTTCCCTAAAGTCTGTAAGGAAAGTAACTACAGACCATCTGCTTTAGCCACTTCTTGATACTGTAAAGGGAATGAACAGAATCTGTTCTGGTTTGCTTTGATGTGCTCCTGAACATCCATTAAGCTACAACTTTAGTGTTGCTCTACGGTGCCTGGATGGAAATAGATCATTTTTCTTATCTACCCTGTCCTTCTGAACCTGTTAATGTAGTCTAATCCCAGCTAGTAACCTTAGAGATTTATAGTCATAAATGTTTGCAGCAATTTTCCAGAATCTGTTTTATGCTGTGGGGACATCTTTGTACTCAGATATTGCTGTGGTTGGAGTGAAGCACCCAAGGAAGTGAGTGTATTATATCCTTGATTCAGAAATGGGGGATTTGAACATCACAGAAGCAATTAGTGTCAGTACCAAATGCTGTATTCAGGATACTAAGCCTGAGATATTTTATTTGTCAGATGTGAAAATTCGCTTACCTTTTCCTTAAAATTGTCATGTGAGTAGTTAATACAGGGAAATAACTGTTCTTCCTCTCCATGAACCAGGCAAATGTGCTCACATGAAAATGGCTTGCTTATATTTCTGCCTCTGCATTTTTCATCTTCAATAATAGAATTAAAAGTTTTAATTTCTTCTGAATTCCTCTGCAAATATTATTTTTGTTACAGTATTAATCTGTCCTTGCACTCTATCCCCTCTACAGCTTATTTCAAGTGGGTTATTGAATTCATGTATGTAGAAAGAGTCATCTCCTCTAAGTTTCCCTGTATATTTTATGAAAAAGTTGAGGGATAATGTACCTGACAACCCCATCTTATTTAGGTTGAGAAGCAGCAAACAGGAGAATTATTAAAATAAACACAGAAAAATAAAAATCCATTAATGTTTTATGGGTCCAGTTAAAAATAATGAACAGCAGCTGGAGCTGGAGGTAAAACCCAGCTGATTTTTGGAGAAGATGGCACGGGTGATTTTGGCAGGGTAAATCATGCTTTAGGGTTTGATCTCTTATTCTTGGCACATTACTCCACTGCTGGAGTTCCTGGATGGGCAGGTGACTTGTTTCACTGCACAAGCAACAAAATTATTTTGCTCAACCCCTGTAGGACACGTATTTTGATGAGAACACAAATATTTTGAAGGCGTGTGTCAGATTTTTATGCTGACTAACAAGTCAGTGTGTTGTTGGGTGTGAAGCAGCAGCTGTGGCAGAACATCTGTTGACAGGACACTCACTCATCTGCTGTGTCTGTTATTTGTCATCATTACATCTGTTACAGTCCACATGGCCCCAATCAGAGCAGGGAGGCTTTTTGCCAGGTGCTCCATACCTGGGGAGATGAGGAGAATGACAGATTTTGGCTACCTGTATCCTGACAATGCTTTCTGGTGAAAAACCAGCTATATTTTTTTGCTATTTGTGGGAAATCTCTCCATTTCTTTGAGAAAAGTGCCTGTCTTCAGAAAGATGAAGTGGCAGGAAAAAAAACGCCATTGTCGCCAGCATGTTCCCAGTGCTTAAAAAATGAGCTGTTGTGGGATGGTTTTCATGGATTTATTTATTGAGGAGAGGCTTTTTTGGAAACACTGCTGCATATTTAATAAATAAACAAACCTTCAGATAATTAGACCTAGATCTGGCAGGGCTTTAACCATCTGTTTAACTATTAAAATGTGAATAGCCTGGTGTTCTTCATCATTAAACCTGCTTTGTGGTCACGGGGGTTGGTGCTTAGTAGATTGTCAAGATGTTCTTAGGGTTTGTTTTGGGGAAGTGTTAAGGGACAGGGGGGATCAGTGTTGCATCTGAGAACTCGACTGTAGGATAATTTCCTTGAGCAAACATCCTTCCCTCCTGAGATATTTCTCCAATTGCTTGAATTGCTTTGTTCAGTGCTGTGTTTGCCTTGAGTTGAATGGTAATTCCCAGATAATATGAATTTATGAAAGGCATATTTTTGGAAATACCTATTGGAGAACATTTTTCTTTCAAAACATGCATTTCCCTGGTAACGCTGGGGCCTTTGTTTTTTCCAGTTCTTTCAGTGCATTTTTGCCAGTGCAAAGCCTGTTTTAAAAAAGAAATACTTCCTGCTCATCAGATGTTGACTGAACATTTGTGCCACTGCTTTTTTTTTTTCTCTTTCTCTGGTTTCTTCCTTCAGTTCCAGACAACCCCCAAAGTGCTTCATCTCTTCTCTCCCCATCCATCTTTCCCCTTATTACTGCAGACTCTTTTACCTCTTTCCATGCTGGCATCTCCTGTTCACCACAGCCTGATACATCTGTGCCAATTTATTTTTAGCTTTTTTCCCCCCTGTTTCTATAACACGTTTTGCTGCACAAGTTTTAAATTATTTTCCTTTAATTGGTGCAAGGGCATTTAATTATTTCCTGTTTCTTTTTTCTTTTTTTTTTTTTTTCTGGCTGAACCTCAAGTGAAGGTGGCAGAGTGTGAAGAGTTAAAAAGATTTGTAAGGTTTTTTGGTGTTGTGTGCTCCAGCAGCCTGTTGATCCCATCATGACTCACCTATTGGATGTTCAGCTTTTCATGTGATGGAAACAATCTGAAGGGTTGTTTCATTTCTAAACAGAGGTTTGCTGCATTTTAATAGGCATATTTTTAGGGGTGCAAGAAACACTCAGATGGGCTCTGCTGATGAGACTAAATGTAATGTGAGCAGAAACAGGAGCAGTATTTCAAAACAAAAGCTAAAAAACTGTCTCAGTAGCACTTTGGGTTGTGACTAAGAAGTGCCTTGAGGGTGGGAGGTCGTTCTGCTTGTCCTGTCCTGGAGCCTGAGGGGCACACAGGTGGTTGTGGGCAGCACCTCAGCATGGAGAAGTGATGCCACAGCTCCTGTTGCTGCAGAAGGGCACTCACAGGGGCCAGAGCTGCTCCTCTTCCAGAAATGGGCTCTTTAAAACCCCCTGCAGTGTGTGTGTGTAACCTGCCGCACTGTTACCTGTGTACAGACAAACGTGGTACCATAAAACCAGAGTTCAGCGCCGTGTCACGGTGCTGAGGGACTTTGTTCAGGTTGTTGTGGAATTATATGATTTCCCTGCAACACCAGCCTGACAAAATGAAACCCTGGAGATGGTTCCTCAGTAGCCTCTGAGTCTCCTCTCGAGTGACAAATCGCCCCCGCTCTTTGCGTGCCTTGAGTAACCTTCACTGCTGCACTCTGAGGATTTTCATCCTCTCTCTGCATCTGACAATAAATGATTACAGAGGTAATTTTTGGCCTCATCCCTCTCTCCTACCTTAATATGATTCTCCCAGCCTTGATCTGGACACTGGGAAGGCAGCAGAAGGTCTCACTTGTGCTGTTTTCTAGTGCTCCATCCCTGCAGGCCGTGTGTTGGGGTTAACATCCCAAATATGCTGGTGGGCTTATACAGGCATTTTTAAGAAACTTAATTATGCCAAGTGTACATCCTGTCTAAAGAAGTATAAAACTCATGGTCACAGAGATGCCTTGGTATAGTCAGTTCTGGGGTATAGAGTGGCAGGGAACAAGGTTTGCTTGTGCAGACAAAGGTGAGTTAGGTGGTGGTGGTGGTGAAGTTTGTTAGGGTTTTATATTGATAATGGGGTTTTTTGGTTTTCTTTTAAAGAAACAAATTTGTGTTACTCTGTTTCCTCCAGTAGTTGTGGTTACCAACACAGCTATTACAACACATAGAGGTTATTTGTCCTTAAGAGCTGAGAGATTGGAATTCCCCTTCTTTTTAATAATGTGACTTTTACCAGGGCGTGTGGGTTTTGAATTAGTGCTTCATTATGGGCTGACATCAAGCAGAGTCCCCTCTTCAGAATTACCTACTCAAGAAAACAGTTTAGAATTGGTTGTCTGACACTTTTAGGTACTTGAACATCCTACCAATACAGAATTATAAATAAAGTATATTTAACAAGTTCTGCAGCTTTGAATAACAACGAGTCTAATGAAGCAATAGAATAAATATTTTTGTGGCTCTTAAGGGACAATTATGTTTGTAGAGCTTGAATCCTTGTTCTGCAGTTATCAAAACATGGTAGAATTGCTAATAAACTTGTGTTGACAATAAACATCAGTTGGTACGAGTGTAATACAATGCTTGGGTGTTGCTGGACTTGGAAACCTGGGAGGAAAAAAAAAAGGAGATGGAAAAGTGAATCCTGTTTCTCTCACAGTGAATGTGTCCTGTGATTACTTGAAAGACTAAATAGAAGTTGGTATAATTTCTGATTTCTAATAAATAGAAGTTGGTATAAATTCTGTAATTTCTAGCAGTGTCTACTAATCTTAGAAGTTCCTGTGTACAGATATGTGTGTCCAGAGGTGAAACATCACACAGGTTTCTTGGCAAAATATGAAATAAGTCAGCATTGCCACGAGCCAGGAGTTGAGTGGCTGGAGCAGCTTTGTCATCAGAAATTCTCTGAGTTTCTCATAGCATAATGTTCTGTGTCTTTTCAAAGCACAGTTGTTATATTTGATGTGATCTTGCCTGAGCTGTTTGCTTTACCTTCCTTGGTTACACAAGATTACACAAAGTAGGAAGGTCCCAGCAGGTACTTGCAGTGAAATGCAGTGAATGTGCTCAACAGGTGAGTGCTTTTCTTTTGAAGTTCATTTTTATTCTGTTATAAAAACATCCATGTGTTTTTAGTCTGTTTTGCTTCAGATGCTTCAAGTTCTATTTTCCCCTCATGAATTCCCAAATCCACATCTTTTAATTGTCAGGGGTATCACATGAGCTTTTAAAAGCTGCTCTTCCAAATGCATCAAGCAGTTATTGCAGGTTTGCTGCTCATGTTGCTGGTATTCCTTATTTTGGATTCTTTCTCAGCAAATTTAAGTCTCAGTGCTTGAGACTTAAAACTTGGCTTATTAAACAGGAGAGAACCCAGTGGAATATACAGTTTTCACATCCTTGCTGTTTGTATGGGCAGGAACGTGTTTCCTTGTTGTCATTTTAGGGCAGAATCAAAGACTTTTCAATAAAGCTGAATTACATTTTCTTGCTCCATTTTATTGCAATGACATCTGTATTTCAGTTGATATAACTTTATGTACTTGCTTCTAAAGCAATGAGGCAAATATATGTATTAGCAGGGGAAGGGAGAAGAAAATGCTGTTTCAGGAGTCAGAAATTCTCCGTTGCTAATTTTAGACTTTCTTCTGTGTGGCAAACTATAAACAGGCAATAAAAGCATTTAATTTGCAAATTACACAGTTCTGGATTGGTTTTGAAGTTGGATTTTTTTTTTTCTTTCCTTGTAGTCAGGTTTTTTTGTAACATCTTTACCAAAATACTTTTCAGTGGTAGGATTAGAGCCTTTGCCTGGTAGAGTTAAGTAATAAAATTGTTCATTTTGTCCATGAGTGGCTGCATTTTAGATGAAAGGAGATTACAAGTGAGGCATAATAAATGCAAGCAAGAAATAAAAAGACTTAGGCAAGAGAAACTAATGGAAACACTTTCTTTTGGTGACCAGTTTGAGAAAGTAGGTAAGTTTTAAAAATCTGATAATAAGACAATCTGTGACTCAGTAGATAAAATACAGAAATACTTCAGATGTGTTTCTGCCCTTTTCTATCAAGCTAAACTGTGGGGTATTGTGATCCCATGGGGCACTGAAAAGCCACTCCTGTTCTGACTCATCACTTCTCAAAACCATCTCCTCTCCTGTCCCGATCTTGGTTCTTTGTCTCCAGTTATATTTTTATCTATTGAGACATTTTGACAGGATCAGAGCCTCTGATCTCAGAGATAAAAGTCAATCTGTAAAAATAAACAAGCCTTGCCCACCTTCTAAGGTATTCTATTTACCCTGCCAGTTTTCTGAGAACTGAATGTCCCCTTTCCAACGAGTTCATGTAATGGCCAGTTTTGTTAGAAGGTGCAGCTCTACTCCCTGGTGTTATTGTGCTTGGGATACTTTATTAAAAGCCAGCCAAACAAAAGCCTAACAAAAAAGCCCAAGGATAAACAATCACTCTTGATATTCTTCCAAACAAGCCCAGCTTTGACCTTCAATATTCTGAATATGCCACAGAAACACCTGAAAATCAGACCTGCATCTTGTTTAAAGGCACCCAGTACTTTCCAAGGGCAGAGATTTAGATTTCATTGTATAATGCTAATAAAGAACTCAGCTACTATTTTGCATGTTGCTTTTTCATTAAGTTCAAAGCAGTGCCAGACAATGTGTAAAGAGAATATAGAAGTATATAAAGAAATTAAGTCATGATATTTTTGCAGCCCTGTGATTAGTTTGGTACTACTGGAAGGGAGGATGAGGAGCTCTCTGCTGATTTGTGAAACGTTATTCTTTTATTGTAGTACAGCTAATATTCTTCATTTTCAGATGGATTTTGTGTTGCTTTTCCCCTATGACAGCAATTTTCAATCAGTGATTAATAACTTGTGTTGTACAACATTGGAATAGTTCAAACCACAGAGCTGGGTACCTGTGGGATGAGCCTTCAAATCCCTTGGCATGTCCCTTCCCAAGGAGCTCCCAGCCCAATCCCATGCTCATAGGGTCTGTTGAGGTTCTTAAGGTCTGTATTTCCCATAAAACACAAGTGCTTGGAAAGCTCTGCAAAACCATTTTATTTTAGTTATGGAAATTCTTTTTATGGCCTGAGATTCATGGCTTGCAGTGGTTGTGATGTAAAAGGGACAGATGTGGTCTGAGTGAATTTTATACATAAATTTTACCAAAACAATTATTATTTTAAAGTCTGAATTGCACAACTGTTTTCATCCTGTGCTGGAATAGTGTGTGTCCTCAGGGGAGGTGTCACCTCTTGGTTCTTCCTTCTGTGACTCAGGGCTGTTCTGGTGGGGCAGCTGATGAACCTGTAATGCTCTGGGGGGAAGAAAAGATGCTTTAAAATGCCTGACATTAGTTTCATTTGGCTGTGGTTGTATGTGACTTCCACTTCATGTCCAGCACTTTATCCTGTCGTGTACCTCCATGGAAATTCTCTTGGAAAGCTGAAAACAACCCTGTTTAAAACATTCCTGTGAACTTTGTGTGCAGTAACAAAGGATAACACAACAATATCTTGCTGCAGTATTAAATGTGGGGTTTTTTTAAATGAAGCATTGAAATTCTAATCTCTCTTGCTTGGTGTTCTGACTGTAACAGCTGTTGCTTTCCAGTATTAAAAAATACTGTATTTTGGGAAAATAGCTACTGTTTGTCAACTCACTGCTGCTATTACACTTGGTTATAAAGGCAGCCTTATTTAAAGACTGTGTGTTAGTGTCCTGTACAAGGTTATAAACAAACATGGGCTTTTTAAATTGTCCTCTGTTTGGTTTTATTATGGAAAAACATATGGTTTATTCATGGAAAAGCCTTTGTTAGTGTAGAACCTCAATCTTTGTTTGTTCTGCATGTTAAATGTAGCTTATTTTAAGGGTATAATGAGGCTGTACTTTGTTGGATCTTGAGTCAGTGGTTAGAGGGAAAGCTAATATAAATTTATGATAAAATATTTGCATTTATGTAAACTCTGTAGCATTTTTTCCTCCCCAGAGGCATTTGGGCAATGCTGTCAGGCATGTGGTGGGGTTCTTGAGCATGGACCTGTGCAGGGCAAAGAGTTGGACTCTGATCCTTGTGGGTCCCTTCCAGCTCAGACACTTTGACAGCTTAAAACGATCACAGGGACCTGAGGCCAAGCAGAACAGATCACAGGGTCAACACACAAAGCTCTTGCTTTCTCCAGAGCTTAGCAGTGTTCCAAGGGATTCTCCTGCTGGGAGATTGTCTTTTTCTCTTTGGAAAGATGCACCTCTGTTTTCGGAACAGCTGTGTCACTGTTATTTTGTGGTTGGTTAGAGGAGCTCAGCAGGATCTTGGTACTGTTTTCATCAAATCCTTTGTTTCAGAAGAAGCAATGGCTTAAGGACCTGTTTCAAGTTACACTTAGGGCTCCTTTTTGGCTATGAAAATTAGGGTAGCATGAACCTAACAAAATTAGCCACAGGATCTGTTAAATTATATTGCAAATCAGTTCAGCCCCAATTCTGTCACCCTCCCTCGTGTTGAACAGACACTTCTGCAGCTGATCCACAGAACATGCTGGGTTTAGTTCCATAAGAGATGAGGGATCAGGATTTGAGAACTTGAGTCTCCTGCCTGTTGAGTCTTCCCTAATATCCACCTCACCTTTTCTTTCCCACACAGACCTCGAGAGCTCCAGGACGAAGATGAGGAGCGCGGTGTCGGTGCGGGAGGGGCAGGGGGTCGTGCTGCTCTGTGGACCCACCCCCCGGGCAGGAGGTAAGGGACCCTTTGGGCTCCAGCTGGAGCTGATGGGGAAGTGGAATATCCCTGGAAATTCGAAAGAGAGATGCCCCAGAGAGAACAGGAGTGAAATCTGATTTCTAAACTAAATACAGAGAGAAAGAAAGCAGAAAGAAAAGAGGGGGGAGGGAAGTACTTAAGAGGATTTACTTTTATCTTGGAATCCTTTCTAGTTCCTAGTAATTTCTGTGCACTTAATGTGTCTGATTTTTATGGTATTTCCAGTAATTAATTGAGTATTTTCTGGAGTTAAATTCTGCCCAATTTCACAATTGCCAAGCCTGGATGAATCTACTTTTCTCTGTGACTAGACAATTGTAGGGAGTAGATTGTTGTCTTTAATTATGCTGGTGTCTGCCTGTTTTCTTGCAATGGAGACATTGTGGGGTGTAATGTAATGATGCTGGTGTAATTTAAACCACTGCTGCATTGAGGGGGTGAGGAAACTGGATATAAACTGGATACATGGGTTGTTGGTGGACCAAAAGTTACAAGTACATTTTGTCCCTCATTTTCCATCTCCAGTCTTTGACTAATTGCTATTGAGCCTCAAGTAATATTTGAAAGGAACTGGTTTTATTGTTTTTAATTGATATGGAGTGTCATTATTGAAGGGCTGGGATGTTAAACACCAGATTTGATTGCAAAGACAAGGTAATATAAGCTAGACATTGTATTCAATAATACAGGTATTGTGGCCTCATAAATTTGGCAGAGTCCAAGCAGACACAGCCATAAAGTGGCAATTTTACAACTGTCTGAGCTTGCAGAATTTTTTTCTCCCTAAACTGATACATGCTCTTAAATCATCTTTATAGCCTTGCAACAGCTTTGTCTTTTCAGCAGCTGAGAAAATGGGTCATTGTCCCAGCTATCTGTAAGAATTAGAATGATTAAATTTCTGCTTCTAGATGCAGCACAAAGTCTGAATGATCCCAGCTGTTCTCACACTCGTGTCCTGTGTGTGGGTTTATACCCAGAGGTGGTGACCAAACTGACAGCAACTCTGCCTGAGTCTGGCAGTGTTTAAGTCTGAGGTGTTGAACAGGAGGTGATACAAAACATGCTCATGTTGCTGAGAACAGAGGTTTGAATGAACACGTGGCAGAGGTGAGAATTCCTTCTGCAGTCAGCAGATGGGATATGATTGACACCCCCCACACTAATTGTGTTGTTCCTGCAGAAAGGAGAGAGCTGAGTGCTGCCAGAATTACAAAATGGAACTGCGAATTGGTACCAGAATTACTTAAAATCCTTGGATTTGTCTCAGGGATGGAGGATTAACTATTAAAGTTTTCAGCAAGCGTGGAAAAAGGCGAAAAAAATCCCCCTTCTTTCTTCTCTAAAATAAACCTGTAGCACAGTGACATCAAACATGCAGTGCCCCCAGACCTGGCATGGTAGGATGCAGGTCAGTAAGTCTTAGATAAAATACCCATCCATGAAGCACAAGTAGTTTGTCAGGAATAGCAGGGATGGTTTAGGAGCAGCTGACCTGGCCTGAGGGCTCCTCAGCCCTTTCCAGATCAGTGATCTGACTTTTTTTTTCTTTTTTTTCAGTCTTTGATACTGTATTTGTTGCATTGAGCTATCAAATAATTTTAGACTATACTCATTCTAAAAACCTCCTCAAACAGCTTGTTTTCTCTTCCCCTTCAGCACCCCAAATACTGTTCTTTTGTCTTCTGCCATGTTGTGCAGTTTCTAAGATCTCACCAGCTTAATTGCACATATTTTCTGCATTCTCTGTAAGGAGTCTTCAAGAAGAGACTTGATTAAATGGTGATTATTCCTTCACATACAGCATTCCAGTTACAATAGAAACCAATGTTCATCCCCAAAGAAACACCAGTTCAGAGAATGGAAAAAGAGAATTGCCTCTCTTCTACAATTTGGCGTATTTTTTTCTTTGCTTCTCTTTAGCACAGATATTTACATAAGTCATCTGAATGTCCCTTTTCAATGGGGAGCAAATTATTCTTGCAGTTCACAGTAGTTTTGTCCTTTTGAATTCATCAGTTCCAGTTCCATCAGGGTATGGGACATCCACCATTTAAACCAACAATGGAGCTCCATTTAACTCCCTACACATCAGCTCATGTGCTGAGCTTGTATTTTCACTTTGTTTCTGTGGTGGCTGTTGTTGTGCAGGGGAGGGAGATGATGCTCAGTATTTCCAGTTGAGGGTGTACAGATAATTTTTCTATTTCTGTCATAAAGCACGAGCTCTAGCACAAACCACTGCAATATTTTCCTTAAAGCATTTTCCTTTCCTGGTATTCCTTTTCTTAGCAGTCTGGTTTGGGATTTACTGAATGTGAGACTCAGTAAATGACAGGCTTTGTGTAAGAAGAACTCCTCTCCAAATATTTTACTAATTCAACCTGGTTTTATGTTAGTATTGTAAGTTGTATCATCGTTGAACAGTGATTTTTGAATAATTAAGATGGTCCACTGCCATGGTTCTGCATGACCACACTTCTGGATATTTTAGTTCTGTTAAAATACCCTGGGTTTTGCCACAAATCAGTAAATCATCTCACCCACACACTCAAAAGAGGGGAATGACATCTAAAATTGATTTATGTAGATCTCCTGCTACTTTTTCTGTTGTTATAACCTTTAAATTGAACTTAACTCTCTACAGCTATTTCGATTTTTACTGTGCTGCTGTTATGTTTTTAATGCTTTTAAAGGACTGTCAATACAACAAACATCTCAATGTACAAAACTTAATGTTGGACACAGTTAATGTGCAGCTGGTTAAAAAACATTCATGTGATGCTAATTTTTTCCCATTCTGCCAAGAATGGAAAAGACCAGACATATGGAGAGCTAAAAATGATTTTTCTCTGCTATTGGTTTGGTTCCAAAATCAGTATCTGACAAGTGACAAAGCCCTCAGTAAAGCAAATCTGCAAGTTCCTGTAGGGTTTTACCTACTGTTACCACTGTACTTGTGTTGTGATTATTGTGTAGTGTGTCTTCAGCTTTAGTTCTTTTTTTCCAGATATTGTGATTTATGTTTGTTTGGTACAGTCAGTTTTACTCATCTGACACTGATTTGGGGTTTATGAGGTATTTCTGCTCTTGGAGAGAGAAGGAAGGAATTAGGCCTAGTGCTTGTATGTTGTCTGGGGTGATGTCAGGGCTGCTTTATACACAGAGAGAAAGTTGATTTTTAATGGCAGGAGCAAAGATTTGAGATCTTAACAAATTTAGTTTGCCTGGGAAAACTAGACATTAGCTTGACATTGGTGGATATACTCCCTGTTACCTTGTTCCTATATGGAATGTGGCCATAACCCAGGAGAACGTCAGGAAATGACAGCAATGTTGTTGGAAGGCAATTCTCTTGGTCTGAAATTCAGGATTTGATACGTGTTCCTGTTTCATGCACTATGGCAAGGATAATTCTAAATATATAAGGCAGCAAGAATGTCCTCCCACTTTATATCATTCCCTGATAAATGTAGACTTCATCAATAAATGGGACTATGTCTGAAGGACAGGGATCAGTTCAGCTCCCAGCGTATTATTCTAGAGTTGTGACATGCTGATATGAAACAATATTAGATCATGGAAAAATAGATCCCAATTTATTGCTCAGTGTTTGCTGTGACAAATCATTCAATGAATAATGTCATGTCTGTTGCAAATGACTATTTAGACTTGCAGATTTTTGCTCATGTCTCTTGTATTGCCATTTGGAGACCTGCAAGCTCCAGCGAGGCTGTGCTTCATGAATAACATGGCATGGGAAGCATCTCAGATGCCAGAAATATTTTGATGCTTTGATTACTTCCTTTTTGCAATTCTTGAATAGCAATGTGCTGTTTTTCAGGGAACTATAAATTGAATTTGTTTTACTTAACTTGGCTTTGGAAGCATTTCATAGCTTCAAAGCAAAGCTAAATGGATAGAACCCCAAAATATGTTTTCTTTTCTAGTGCCCATCAGTGTGCTTTCATAGCATCACATCAGGGAATGATTTGGGTTTGAAGGGACCTCAAAGCCCATCCAGTCCACCCCCTGCCATGGGCAGGGACACCTTCCACCAGCCCAGGTTGCTCCAAGCCCTGTCCAACCTGGCCTTGGACACTTCCAGGGATGGGGCAGCCACAGCTTCTCTGGGAAACCTGTGCCAGGGCCTCCCCACCCTCACAGGGAAGGATTCCTTCCTAATATCCAATTTAAACCTCCTTCCAGGCGGTGAAAAGCATCCTGGGTTTGCAGTTTTAATTCTGGTGTTTGTTGCAGGTTGTGGATAATGCTCATCTGGGCATGAGCACAATCAATCACACTGGCAGAGGTTTTGCACCAGAATACGTTCTAAGGAGACAAGTACATTGAATATTGTAAAAGCAATGGCCTTAAAAATGGTTCCATAGTGTTCTTGTGCTGTTTTCAATCTGCCAAGGAGAAATGGCATTTTTATTTAAAAATATATTTTGCAATAGTCCTGCTGGTGTCATCATCATCATCTGCACAAATTTCAGCTGACAGTTTGAAGTCAAATGGCACCTGAGAGACACTTATATTTGTCCATATGAGAGAAAATAATACATGTTCACAGCTGGATTTTGCAATGATTTCTCTCTGTCAGGGCATTATTTTCACCACCAGTAGCAGACCAATGCTACAGAGACACTCCTTTATGCACTTTATCAAGTGCAGTCTTCCTGAAGCACTTTTTCCTTTTGATAAACCTGTGTTCCAGGCTGAAGTAATCCAGGCTAACATAATATATCTTATTTATATACTTGTGCAACATCTTCTGTTACTTTATAGTTCAGGTTTTTAAGCTGCTGTGGAGGTGTGTAAGTGGCCTAAGAAGCTTTCAGCAAAAGATCCCAGTTTCTTACTCTGAATTCTTACAAAACTCTTTAACTCCATGTCCCGTTATGCAGGTTAATAACACTGAACACACAAATATATTGGTGATTGTTTTATTTCTTAGGTATTTGGTATTTTTGTCTGCTTTGTCTTAGTGTAAGAGATGGATCTGGGTCATGGCCAGGTGGTGAGTAGGACACAAAGCCTGGAAGAGTTGAGTGTTATGGATTATTGAGTGAGAGCAAAAAGTAGAGCAGAGTTTTGTGGGAATAATTCTGCACAAGTTTCACCAGCAAAATGTCTGTGGGCACTGCAGAACACCTTGGAAGACTATGGGCTGTGCATTTGAAGCTGATACTCCTCTCATTAGCCCTCCTGCCTGAACCTGGATAAACTAAAAGAGGCAGAAGGATCAAATATGAGTGTTTTTTAAATGGGAAACCACCTCTTGTTGGTGGGGTATTTGTTGGAAGAATAGGGAGGATGGAAAGAAAAAGGAAAAGGTAGATTAGGAAGAACCAAATTGCAGGAAAAAGCTGAGATTGAACCTTTTCATTTACCTTCTCCCAGGTATCTCAGTTATGCCTTGGGGAAAAGAGGAGAAAACTGGAGAAAATAAATGGGTTTGGCTCTCTACCAAGTTTATTTTTATCCCGAAATTGTGACTGTTGGGTATTTCTCCTCCAGCTCTTTATTATCTTCTCTGTTAAAATATTTGAGTTTCTCTTTGGAAACAGGATAATTGATTAGGAAGAGGCAGGAGGGAGATGGCTGCAGTCCCAGCACAGTCACAGCTGATCACTGCACTCTGAACAAGAGAGCTGAAAGGAATTTTTGTTTTTCACAAGGGTTTACCAAGCACCTTCTCCTAAATGAGTGCAAGAGTTCCAAATTAAATTTGTCACTAATTACTACTTCCACCTATAAACAGTACTACATTCCTTTGAAAATTTACTCTTGAGTATTTCCATTAGTTTCCCTAACATTCAGAAGAAATCAAATTTATTTGAGTTGAGCAATAAACTAAACCATGGTCTTTTTATCCTCAAAATTATTACAGTCAGGAAGCAATTTTAAAATACTTTCAACTATTGAGAAAGCACAACAGAGTTGTTGGAAATGCTCTCAGCAATTAAATGTAGAGTTCTAGGGAGGTGATTAAAAGAACAATTTGTCACTTGAAATGGATATGGCTGATGGGTATGTATTTAAATATTGCTTCCTAAAGCAGTTTCTTACTTTTCCATGCACTTCCAGAGTGGGAACAGGCTGATCAGAGCCAGGACACTGAATGACGCAGAGAGTCTGAAACAATTAGTTCAGAAATGTGATAAAGAGGAGCTAATCCATCCCCTTCCAGCACAGCTACAGGGGGAAGGGAAATGGGGGATTTTATTCAGCACTGGAACCCAAAGGCAGGAAAGCATTTTGTTAGACTTTCTCATTAGCATCTGGACTTCCTTGGGAGCACCAAGGAACATTTAAGCTGCCAGTTAAGGAGCAGTTTTATATTAAAAGGTCATGTTCAGTTTGAAACCCGGCCCTGGCTAATGGTTGAATCCCTCGTGTGGCAGGAGAACAGGCAGCAGGCAGGGCTGTGCTGCCCAGAGCTTTTCCAGGGAATGTGCCCTGTGGAATTGTACTTACCAGGAGGGGGGGGGTTGTGGTATTAATAAAGAAATACCACTGCCAGTCTCAAACATCTGTTTCCCGTGGATGAGCTTAGAAATGTTTAGGTTTTGATTACAATGATGGGCTTTGCTTTTAATGCTGCTTTGAAAGACTTAGAAAAGCTCTTATTAAATTATTAAATACAGAGAATGACTTGTCTTCAGTGGGCTCTTTGACATCCCTGTGGCAGCTTTGCAAAGGTGACAGATCAGTGTGTGCAGTTACTATTTGACCAGTCCTGTGGTTGTGCTGTAGGTTGGGGGACAGCAGAGAAACCCACAATTTCCTGTGTTTAAAGAACTGCATCTTGTTTTCACATCGCACCAGCTCATTTTCCAAATCACAAAACGAGTGGACTCTTCCCGTATTCCATTTAAAAATGAAAATTAGGTTTTAGCCTGAAGTAGGAACCTTGCAACTTCAGCTGAAACATTTCAATATTCTCATTAAATGTGTAGATTGAAATTGCAAGATATTGCGTGTGTGTCACGCTGCTCTCATTGTTTTGGGCTGTTCCCTACACAGGAGCTGCATGCCTGATTACCTGCACAGCAGGCTGAAAATTGATCTTTTCTATTTTAGCTATAAAATAATTCACCTTTTGTGCCAAAACAATTAATGTTACACATTAGTTTCAAATCAGAGTGTTTCCATTATACTCGGGAATGAAATTAATTTCTCAGGATAGGTTCTTCAGTTTTTGGGGCCAGCCTGAGATTCCCATCGTGCAATTTACATCTTGTATAAGCAAAAAATATCTTCTGCCAACAGAAGAGAGTTACTATGAAGAGCTTGGGGGGAAATTCAGAAGTTGGGAAAACTTTGCAGTGTTTGAACCAGATCCTTGTTGTCCCACCTTACTCCTGGTGGCCTCAATTCAAGCTGTGTTGTAGAGGTTTTGTAACTATCATTGTTTTTACATAGAAAGCATGAACAGAAATTAAATTAACAACCTACAGTTTACAGATAGTTTGTGCTCTGAAGTTTGACTGCAGTTAAAGATTTTTTTCATTAGTAGTGATAGAACTACTTGAATGAAAACAGTCCAGGACCCCCCTCACTTGGAAATCCACAGTCTGAGGGTTGTTTTAGTTTGGTTTTTCCCAGCTGAACATACTTAGGACAATTGGGCATTTAACGTGCTCAAGAATATACCCCAAGCCCCTGAAATAATGTACAATTTATTTCAAATAAAACTGTGAAGTGGGTTTTTTTCGTTGCCAAAGCATTATTATTTCTGACAATGGCAACCAAAGACATTTTAAGGCCCAGTTTACACATATGTTCAGGGATCCCATATTGGAGCACATAAACACCTTGTCTTACGCCTACAGGGCACAAGATTTTGATTTGGAAAGCAACCTTTAAAGTTTGCAAAAAAAAATAAGAGATGTTATTTATTTTATGGCAGAGAGAAAGGATAACCAAGAGCAGCCTTGCAGCTGGTGTTGGTGGCTTGCCCAAGGAAGGATGGACTACTCAGGGTGAACTCAGTGGAGTAAAGTGCAGGTGGCCAAAGTAAGAAAGGAAAAGTAGCTGAGGAGAAGTTTGAAGGGAGTTTAATGCACTTTTTACCTCATGCAGGTCATTTTCCTACTTCTAAATGATTTGTTTGCACTTTCTTGGAGGTTCCTGTACACAGAGCTGTAGCAGTGACAAATTGATATTTCTGTGGGTGAGTGCCCCCAAAACCCCACCTGAATTCTCAGAGTCTGTACCCTGAGAGTTCCCTCCCTCCTAAGTGAAGCTCATCCCCTAAACAAGAGGCTTTGCTCCATTTTCTGCCATTTCATCACAATTTGAGCTGCAACGGGGCCAAATGACGAACTAATTGATTTCTTCCTTAGTTATGGAATCTGTCATTATCCTCTCAAAATCAGTGTTACTTTTCCATTACTTTTAACTCTGAAGTAGATAATTCAGAATAGCTGCTTCTGTGTCTTTAATTGCAGTTTCTGTCATTGCTCAATTCTGTCTGATTTGTCTCTTCCAAACAGTTTTTCAGAAGCCACGTCCTGTCCTGTGGGTTGGGCAGAGCTCCAATTGGAGCCAGAAAATACCAGGGAATTTCAACTTCCCCCTTGTATCTCTGTTACAGAATATTGTAACATCAGGATTTGAGAACTGGATGAAATATTAGAGATTTGGGTATCAGTGATTGACATGAAACTTTTGGTGGTTTTAGTTTTGGGGTTTTTTTAAAACCTACAAGTATTCTTCAGTCAGCTTGATGCACTCAAAAATCAGGAATTTTCATTCCTTTCATGTCCCTTTCCTTTCAGTCATAAGTCTATTTGCCTTTTTTCTTTCCCAAAAAACTACTTCTTTGCAAACTTCCAGAATTCAGTTATAGTTTTGGATTTCCACAGCTTCTGTTGTCTCTTCATTTCTGTTTACAAGAAATAAAATCCTCCAGGTTCCATAAATGGTTGCAGTTTCTTCTAGAGGAAATATATAATATAATTAAAAGCAATATTTTCAGAAGGATGAACTTAAGGCCTGACCTTGATTGACTCTAGTTAAAAACTACTAAATGTGTAGGGCTTTACCCCCTTATTTCCTTTAGCAGCATTAATTTGGGGTTTTTAAGGCTCACAGAAATGACCATGGTAGATCTCAAGGGCCACGCTGATTTAGTTGTTGAATTTTGTAAAAAAAAAATTCAAGCTCAGGGCTGGCAGGTAATTTTATAAACATTTTTTTAATTGAGCACTTCAGTGCACAAAAGGCCTAGAACAGCGTGAACATGCTGAGTGTGTTGTGGTTTGTAGATTGCACAGTAAATAATAATCAAATAATGCAAAATAAAGAGAAGCTGCCAAGCAAGACGTAGTAAACAAATAAAAATTTGAGTAATAACTGTAATTTCCAATACCTTATCCATGTATGGGCCCCAAATAAGGAAAAAATGCATTGGAAAGCAAAGGCTGAGATCTCAGAGGAAGCCCAGGAGAGACATATTACTTCCATTTATAACAGAAAATCAACTGGAAACTTGTAATTGACAGGAAGGGAGGGAGTTTGAGTCCCTTGAGGTGCCCTCGGATCAGCAACGGGCAAATGGTGGAAACATAATAAATCACACAACAAGTTGGTTTAATATGATTTTTTTTTATTATTTTTTTTTTTTAAATAAGGATACAATTTTTTTTTGTACAATAAATATAAAATGAGGTATTGGCTGGAAAGAAACACCCTGCTTCTTTTTCCAGAGAGTCGATGAAAATATATGTTGAATGGGAAATGAGGTTTCCAGGAGTGTTTATTCATAGGCTGTTGAAGGATCCAATTAAACTGGAATACACTTTGTGTGGCTTTCATAATCATAATGACTGATTTCAATGGGTTTACTCTTGACTTAACCCAATATAATAGGAATGAAATGAAGCTGCTTATTTTCCTGCTGCCTATCCAGAGCTGTCCATCCCCTTCGACTGTTTTAAACAACATATTTTTTCTTTTTCTCTTTTTCTTTTTTTTTTTTTTGCAGCATAAAATCATACTTTGAGCAAGGAAGCACAAGTAGCTCAGTAAATATCAGAGCCAATAAAGCCTGGCATCACCCACTGCTGTGTCTTATGGATGTCTGAGTTTGATGCAGAGCTGAAAATGTATTTTTTTTAAACTTACAGTTCTTGAATTGGTACCTCATTTGCTGTGCAGCCTCTCCCTCAGCCTTGTGATCACTCTCTCCATCCAGCTCTTCTGTAGAAACAGAATTACACTTTATTTTCTGGTCTCTTCCATTTAGAAAGACCATACAATCCTTACTGTCAAGCTGCAAGTCCATGAGGGTGATGATCTGAAAGGTCTTTGCCAACCTAAACAGTTCTGTGTCTGTTCTCAGAATAAGTATTCCCATGACAGAAGTTTGACTTCTGAGGAAAGCTCTGAGACTGTTAATTGTTGGTACACACCACTCCTGCAAAATCATCTTAATGGAAGAAGTTTAAATATTGATAGAAGAAAATTAAATGCAATTATGATGAGCCATTTCATTTGATGCCCTTTTTCTGCATTAGCCAGTCCATAAATATTTTAATAATTTCATTTATTCAGTGTTTTTTCGTCTGCAAAACCTTACCTTGGGTTAAATTGTCCTGTTGCACAATTGGCTTTTAGAATCCTGGCTGCAGGTTGATACTCAGCTGGCAGGGTTCAGAAAATGTCAAGTCTCCATTTCATGACTTCATCCCAAATTTATGCACCTTCAAATTAAACCTCTGCAAAAAAGGATGATCTTCATTTTGTAGGGGCAGCACAAATGCTACAGATACTTCAACATGAAGACAGGTCAGTCAAGCTCTAATTGTCCCTAATTAGCACTTCCAGGAGCTGTAATCTTTGTATAAACTTTCAGCTGGGTGGCACGTGGGTGAAAAATTATTTCTTGCCTAGAACACCATTAAAAATTAATTTCCTTTGATACTGGAGGATATGAATGAGACAAACACGTGGCCTTGCACAGGAAGGGACTTTGCCAGTTAAAATTGGACACACAGAGCTCAGAGTGTTCAGGAAAAAAACAAATTTAGTGGACTTTTTGCTGGCTCTCTTAGTTTGTTTTTGGAAATGTGCAGGTTTTTTATTTTTCATTCAGATGGTCATAATGAATGGTAGCAAGGGCTACTTTGCCATATCATACAGAGATTTTTTTTTTAATGGAGTGGTTATGGATTTCTGAATGAAAAAATGGTTTTGCTATTTGATGGGCCCTGCTGGGAATTCAGGCTTCTTTTGGCATTCCTTTCTCGTGGATACTCCTGTCCTGTTTCTACCTGCTCAGTATCGAGCTGAGTTGTTGGGTAGCTACTGAATGAGTAATCTTTCATTTTAGCAAAGTTTGCTCTCGTTTTTACTGTCTGCTCCTATTTCCTTGCACGTATTAAGTCTTTTAACTAAATAGATTTAAGGGGAAAAAAAAATATTTAAAAGAAAACCCTACCCTGTGTAAGATGCTTGGAATTCCTTTCACCTTCTTCTGGGGGAGATAAAGGTTTGGTGAGAAAAATGGGGTTTCTTTCTAGTTTCTGGTACTTCAGAAAAATTATTTTTCTCAGGTATTGGCTCTCAGGTGCTGTTTGTTACATAATGAAGTATATATTATATATAAATATATATTGCAATATATATATTACTATGTATATGTTTAATATATGTATATCAGAGAATCAGCAATATATATATTACTGTGTATATGTGTAATATATGTATATCAGAGAATCAGCAATCTATATATTACTGTGTATATGTGTAATATATGTATATCAGAGAATCAGCAATCTATATATTACTGTGTATATGTGTAATATATGTATATCAGAGAATCAGCAATATATATATTACTGTGTATATGTATAATATACGTATATCAGAGAATCATGTATATCAGAATATTGTATTCTATATTACAATACAATATTAAAAATACAATATTAAAATACAATATTAAAAATACAATATTAAAATACAATATTAAAAAATAACGGTCATAAACTGACTTTTGAAGGGGGAAAAAAAAGTGCAAAGCGTCATCAGACATCTTTGCTTTTATTTCTCACCACCTAGAATTGTCCTTTGCTTGGATCTTCAACGAGTACCCCTCGTTTGTGCAAGAGGACAGCCGGCGCTTCGTGTCCCAGGACACGGGGCACCTCTACATCGCCAAGGTGGAGCCGTCGGACGTGGGGAATTACACCTGTGTGGTGACCAGCTCCGTGACCAACAGCCAAGTCCTGGGCTCGCCCACGCCCCTGGTGCTGCGCACGGACGGTAGGGCTGCCCCTCCAGCCCGGAGTGGTGGCACCTCTGGGTGTCAGTCAGTGGGTTTGTGTCTCACATCTGGTGTCAGAACACTGATGGATTTATACAAAAGTATCTTGCGTGGCATGGACCAGGTTGGAAAAGACCTCTGAGATCGGCGAGTCCAACCTGTGACCCAGCCCCACCCCGTCACCCAGACCGTGGCACTGGTGCCACATCCAGTCTGTCCTTAAACACCTCCAGGGACAGTGACACCCCCCCCTCCCTGGGCAGCCCATTCCAGTGTCTGATCACTCTCTCTGTAAAGAATTTCTTCCCATGTTCAGCCTAAACCTCCCCTGGTGCAGCTCAAGGCTGTGCCCTGTTGTCCTGTCCCTTGTTCCCTGGGAGCAGAGCCCGACCCCTCCCTGGGTCCCCCCCTCCTGTCAGGGGTTTGTAGAGAGTGATGGGGTTTCCCCTGAGTCTCCTCCTCTCCAAGCTGAACAACCCCAGCTCCCTCAGCTGCTCCTCACAGGATTTGTGCTCCAGACCCTTCTCCAGCCTTGTTGCCCTTCTTTGGACCTACTCCAGCCCCTCCATGTCCTTCCTAAATTGAGGGGCCCAGAGCTGGACACAGCACTTGAGGCACAGCCTCACCAGTGCCAAGTACAGGGGCACAATCACTTCCCTGCTGGCCACACTATTCCTGCTCCTCTAAGTCTGACACCAGTTTCCCTGGCAGGTCCCTTTACACGTGGAATGTGAGAGAAATAAACTTGATTTTGAATTTAAAATGATGTAACACTGAGGAGAGAAAAAAGGCTTAAAAAATTTAAAACTACCCTTCTCAATTGTCTCATGTAGGTGTGATGGGAGAATATGAACCCAAAATAGAAGTTCAGTTTCCTGAGACCCTTCCTGCAGCTAAAGGCTCAACTGTGAGGCTGGAGTGCTTTGCACTTGGAAAGTAAGTTTTCAGCTTCACTCCTACTGAAAGTTGAAGCACATTAGGGTTTACCTGCACAGGAGATGTGGAGGTCTGGCAGTTGTTTTGGTGGTGTTTTTCAAATATATTTAATGGATCATCGCAGTTACTGCCTTGAAATAAGAGGGTAAAGAGTCTTGGAGTAATTTTTAATTTTGTTTAGGATTAAAATGTGTTTGTTGGCAGCACAGGAATTTACATTTCATTTCAAATTACGGTTGAATAAGATCAGTGTGGGTTTGCATATGACCTCTCACCTAGGTCTACCTTCCCTGTGCAGAGGCAAATGGTGTTGAAGTCTGTGAGAATGTTGTCTGAATTTTCCTGTTAAATGTCCTTGATGCTTTCATAATATTGTTCTTCCTTTATAGCCAAGATAAGTTTAAAATTCAGTCCTCCCCTGAATGATACTTCACACACAACTGATATCTTTTCTCTTTCACAGATGATCTGAGAATGCATTTATGGTTCTGTAAATGTATTTACTTACCACTTTGTGGTTTATTTGCAGACAGCTTTGTCAGGTGCTCATATCAGATTGATAACTCGATCACACACTATTGCTTTGGTTCCCCAGCGAGGGGGAGGAAAGTTCCAAAATCAGAGAATAAATGGCTGTTGGAGGATGGGAATTTCAAAAGACTTGCTTTGATTCTGTCTCTGTGGAAGTCACTGGTGGATGTCACCCATCTTCAGGGGAGGCCAGTGCTGATTTAAAGACATTTTTTACAGTTATTGGACGTTCACTCAGATATTCTTGAAAAATTTGGTGCCACAAATACAACGTTTGGAACAGCACAGTGTATGAGATCAGGTGCCACAGTGTCTGACCATCTGTCCTGTTCAGTGTGATTGCTGCTTTAACACAGGCCTTTAGTCACTTCTTCTGAGTTTAGTTTAGTTTAAGTATCTCATTATGACAATCAAGGACTTTAAGCAAAGCTGTTTAAAATCCCATTACTCTCTCTTTAGCCCTGTGCCTCAGATTAACTGGAGAAGAACTGATGGTCTGCCCTTCCCAAGCAAAATAAAGCTGAGGAAATCCAATGGCATGATTGAAATCCCTAATTTCCAGCAGGAGGATGCAGGACTATATGAATGTATAACTGAAAACTCAAGGGGAAAAAACATTGCAAGAGGACGCCTCACTTACTATGGTAGGAAACTTTTGTTCTCCCTCTCTCCCACTCTTCTTTAGCCATGAAATATAAACTTCTCTGGGCTTTGCAGCTTCTGCAGTACCATCAGGCATTTGTGCTTAAAAATCCATGGCATATTAAGTACTCCCAGAAAATGAGAACTTCTGCACCAGTTCCTTGCATAAGATTTTTAAGGTTTTTTTCTGTGGTGGAAAGACTTTTTTTTTTTAAACGTTTCATACTGGTCCATTGGTGAAACCTTCAATTTTCAGTCAGTTGGATTTATTTGGGGGATCACTGAGGCCTCACATTTACAGCAAATACAAATTTTGTCTTGCTTTATGAAAAGATTACTGATGGATATTCTCAATCCTGTGCTTTCAAAGCAGCCAATTTTATTTTTAAATGTGTAAATAAGTGAGAGAATGTAATCCAGTATAGGAAGTGAAATAATATGAGATTTAATAGCTGAAGAAAAGGCAGAGTCTCTTGTGCATTTAAGGCTGTAGAGTGAAATGAGTATCAGCAAAGCACACTGGTGGTGGTGTAAAGAGAGAGTGATTTGCAACAAAGTGGTAATTGACAATTTTTGTTGAAGCCAGATCTCAGCAAATATAATTTTCTTTAGGTAAATGGCAATTTAAACAGTGTTTCTGACTGTGCTTTGGAATGTTTTCCTCGTGTAGGAATATTTGAGCAAAGAGATGGTTTTTTTAGTTGTATAAAGGGCCCAGAGCTACTCTGCAACTTGGAGCAAGTGTTGTTTGTTTACTGTTTCCGTGTGGGAGCTGCTGGTAACTGGAACACACAGAGCTGCAATGGAGATTTTAGTCAGTGAAGATTTTAGTTCAAAGCACAACAGATTTTATAAAGAAGAAGGAAAAGAGATTTCTCCCCTTGCCAGCTTCCAAATTAATGCCCCGTCACTGGCAATGTCCAAGGTTAGGTTGGACAGGAGACTTGGAGAAACATGAATTTTCCATATACTAGTTATAATTATACAACTTTTGTAAAAATCCTGTGGATAACATGGAGCAAAAGATCCAAGCTGCTTCATTCCAAACTTGGCTCTGTGCATTTGATTTTATAAAGTGACCTTATTGCTGCCTGAAACTTTCAGTTAAGTTGTGTTTTGTACATTGGTTTGTGTCACCATTCCTATGCCAGTTTGAAATCAGGGCACTTGTACAATAATCAGTGCAAACTACATATAAAATAGAGGAGATTTGTTCATTAGTCCTGGTAATTACAGCAGTGGGCATTCCTGAGGTTATCTGACCTGCTTCCCAAGTTCTGTTTTGCTCATTAAGAGGCCGCAGAGCTGAGATAAAGGATGTTGCTAATCAATAAAAGCAACAGAGTTGCAGTTTTGTGACAAATTAGTGTGAATGTTTTCATTGCAAATCTAGACCAGGATCTGAACCCTGGAATAGGGTTCATATTCCAAGTACAAATGTCTGCCCATGTTAGAGTCATCCCTAATATGGATGTTTATCTTAAAAAGAATAATGAGACCTGTAATGGCAGTAATGGCGCTCCAACTGTTTCATTTCATTTGTTCTGCTTCATGAAACCCGTTGTGCAGAATTAAATAGATTTAAGTAATCTTTCTTTTTTTGTTACTTGCTTTGTTGTTGCAGATAGAGTGCCAACAAGTCTGGATTCAGGATCAGTTTAGTTCTGTTTGATAATTTGAAGGATTTTAATGCTGTTTGTAGATTAATGGTGTTCTATAAATAAAGATAATTTCTTCTGATGGATTGCCGCTGTGCCTGATACCAAAACTCAAAAATCTGTCTGGTAAAGAGATCCAATCACATCCCACTCAGTCTTCCAATAAAAGATCAATATTTAGGGGAGTTGTTCTAAAAGCAGATGAAGATTTGGGGGAAACTAATACAATGTACTGAAGACACAGAGGAAAAAATACTCATCTGCTAGAAAATACCAGTGTTATCAAAAATGACACAAATCTGGTGTTGGTAGTGGATGGTGACTGCTTTTAAAACACTTGGTTTGTAGAAGTTTAAGGTTTGTGTGCTAATCGTGTAGAAAAACATCAGCATTACAAATGGTCAAATGTATTTTTATTTCAATAGTGATGATATTTGTGCTCCTCGCAGCAGAAGAAAGTGTGTTCCTGGCTCACCCCAAAAAAAGAGTTTAAGAAGAATTGGGGTTAATGGTTTCCAAGTTGTAATAGTGAAATAGTGTGGAAAATAAATCTGGAGGGGGAAACAACGTTGACAAAAAATTGATGCCTGAAAACTAGAAGGCTTTCCTTTCTTTTGCGGATTTTAAAGATTCTTTGTAAATGATAAAATTAGTCCTAAACAAAAGCTTGAAACATTCATTGCTCTGTTACGAAGCGAAACATGTTCTCCTGATTTGTTTTATGAGGTGAAACTGTGAAAATTTGAAATCTGAAAATCAGGTTTTGCTGTGCATAATTTGCTTGGTTAAAAACCCCCCACACTTATATTTTCTGTGCTGTCCTGGCTCTTTGTCCAGTAATGAATTATAGTCTTGAAGCCACAAAGCACTTGAATATAGACTCAACTTTAATCACGTCCATAGTCGTTTTCTCAAGAATGCTTATTTATGAGTTTGGTTTAGAAATTCTGTGCACATCTGTAACTGTCTTCCTGAAAAAATTAAATGGGTCTGGTTTTTTTTGAATATATTGCAGGTTTTAAATATAACTCTCAGCCCGTAGTTGATATTGATAATTAAAATAGATACTCTAGAGCAGGTATTCTGGGTTCTTTCATAACGATACTCACAGACTATTAATCTTCTTTTTTTCCTCATGAAGGATTTTATCAAGAAAAGCCTAACATGGAGTGTTCTTTTTTTTTTTTTTGTCCTTTTTACAGTTCCAGCATTTAATGCCAGTTTTCTCCTCGGGGGATTTCAGATTGTGCTTAAAATAGGACAAGATTATCTAACTTTGATTGAATATAAAACCTGAATATATAAATAATTTGCTTTCACTTTATTAGTGTGTTCGTTTGTCAGCGTTGTTAGTCCTTTCCATAAAGAGATAATGGAAGAAGAAAGAATCCATGGCACAGAAAAATGAGAGGAGATGAAACAATTACGTTTCTGTGTTTTAAGATGCAATTAAACATGAAGCATGGTAAAGATATGTAAAGCAGTTAATTTAAAGCATAATTGAAGAAAATATATTCTTAATTAGCACTTGCTGTTGTAACAGAAGTCATGGTTGACAGTACCAAGGTAAAATGTTTAACAGGGAGGAAAAAAACCCTGCTGCTGTTCCCCTTTAGCTCTGCAATGCTGGACTGTGATAACAGAGATGAACCCCCTCAGTTGTATGTAGACTCTACACCATTTTTTTAGTATATCAGAAAGTACTGGTATATTTTGTTGATTATTTTTTAATAATCTCCCAGCAAAATTTTACTGAAACCGCATTGTGTATGTAGGAGAACCTGTTTAAAGCTCTTGTCTGTGATAGTCTGACTCTGTTTTGTGTATGGAGATGTCTGCAAATAGTAGCTGCAAAGCCATAAATGACTTAATAATATCAATAAGTTGCTGAGTTTGATCAACCTAGAATTTAATTGTTCATGCTATCTAAGAATATAATTGCCTTGCTACACAGACAAATAGTTCATCTTTTTTATGTCCTACAGCTTTTCCCTATGGTGTAGGAACTGCCTGTTGCTTGAAAGTGTTTTTATTTTTGAGTGGGACTCAAAAAATGGACATTTTCAGGGATGTGTTGGATGCTTCTCTAGGCCCTGGTTTTTTATCAGAAAAAAAAAAGTCACTCATGCTTCAAGTCACTTGGAGTTTTGAGATAAAAGAAGATTCTCACTGCTGCAGGCATCAGTCTGAGTGTCACAGCCTGACTTTAGATAGACTGCCTGGAAAAGAGAAGGTTCCACTTTCTGGGGCTGGGGGTTTTTTTCCCCCCAGTGTGCTTTCTCTTGAACTGTGGAAAGTTCCTTTCACCTCTGATTTATAGCTGAGCTATCCAGAGTGTTTTCAAAGATTTCCAGCCCAGCTTCCAGAGTGTAAATGTCCAAGGAAGGACATGTGGATAAGCATCTCCTGTGAGCCCCACTTAGGGACTGTTCTGGAACAGCTCCCCATAGTCCTCTGGCTCCCAGCAGAGGAATGACAGACCTCAGCATTCTCTGGGAGAGGCCAGACACAAGTCACGCATCGAAATCCACAAATAATTTACAAATCCCAGCACAGCTTCTGCAAGTATCGACTTCTCCAGCCACTGCTTCCAAGTTCTTCCTCACAGTCACTCCTGCCAGTTGGTCTTCATTCACATCAACCCCCAGAACATCACAAAGGGTTTCTGAAACATTTAAAAAGATGCTTCTTCCTTTCCTTATGGCCTCCAGGGATGCTCTAGAGTGTAATGAAGCAACAGTGGTTTTCTTCAGGAAGTCGTGCCTGGCCTAACTAGCTGAAGAAAAGGGTCATTGTAAACTCCAAAAAAAAAAAAAAAAAGATGGCAGAGTCTTCTCTCTGGGATAAATTTTATGAACTTACACCCTTGTTCGCTTCTCGCCTCTGGGGCCGTGAGTATTGCAAGGAATATTTTAGGCTGAAACAACTGAAGCAAAGTACAAGGCCGGTGCTTTTCCAAGTGACTGGCCATGGAGCTGACGGCTTTAGAGAATCACTTAGCTACAAGCAGTTTATCCTGAGGGAACTTCACATGAATCTTTCATGAAGATTGCACAGCAGGTTCTGAAGAATTGTTAATATTACCACAAAATACAGATTCCTGTCACAGTCTCAAACCCTGAACTACAAACTCCATTAAAATTAACTTCCAACCTCTCAGTTTACAGGTCATCTCCTTTTTTTTCATCTCAGTGAAGATGTGATGCCTTCCTGTTGCTTGAGGAGGGAGAAGTGATACCTTCCTGTCTCCTCAGGAAGATCCAGTTTAGACACCAAGCCATGCAGTAGGTCCATGAGAGGATGAGGCTGTTCCCAAGCCATCACTGTTCCTTCAGGAGCACGGATGTGGCAGTGGTGGAACCAGATGTTCTGAGCAGTAACATTTGCCTAACAATGACTAGATCTTGAGAGGAATAAAGCAGTTTCTTCAGAGTCATTTAGGTGCCATCAGGCAGAGCTCAACAAAAAGGGCAGTGCTGGCCTTGGCCAGTCCCACCTCCATTCTGGGAGGGTATTTAGAGCTACTGCTACATGACCTTCTGTCTGCATGTCCCAGCTGCTGCAACATGAACCATCTTTACCTTGGCCGCAAATCAGAGTATTCCCAGCTGGAATTGCTCCTGTTTAGCTGCCTTCTCAAGTTTGAGCTGGTTGGTTGAATTGTTCTTTTTTCAAAGATTTTTGACATGTGGCAGGTTGAAAAGGGTATTTTTCTTTCTGCCGAATTCCTCCGTCAGTGATTTGAAGAGAAAAAAGAGCCTTTCTGAAGGAAATCACTGAAGTCTCCATCAACACTCTTGTGAAGGAACAAGCACCGTGAATTTCTCACGTTGTGCCTTAGGAATCTGTTCTGTGCATTTCTGCTTTAACCTATTGTATGGAAATTTGGGAAACCCTCCTATGGAGACTGTCTGACACAGAGTCCTAAACCACGATTGATGGTGTAGACAATGTTCTTCCTATTAATGGAATTGAATCTGAGATCTTGAACTTGAAAATAGACTATATTTAACCAACTTTCAAGTGGAGATAGGCAGCAGATGTGAAATATTCCATATGTATGGAACCATCAGTAATTCAAGCACTGCTGAATGATGCATAAATCTTTAGGTGTGCAAAGTGCAGGAAGCACAAGGCATGGAGTCCTGAGCTTTCATTCCCATGGCACGTGTGGGGGAAATACTCCAAATGACAATGTGATAGAAAGCAGTGGCTCTTTCTTGAAGTCCAGTGTTGTAATGTGAACTTTCAAGATTTAACCTCAGTTAATACCAGTAAAAAATACATTTGTGAGACACAAAGATCAGCTTATCCTGTCTTTTAGAGCTGACCTTGATAAAGATTATTTTAAAAGGGTATCAGCCCCAAATCAGTGAAGGGTGTTAATCCTCATGGGGATGCACCAAAAAAAAAGTAGCAATTGAGGGTTTCACAGAAACATTGGTCGAATTCCAATATTTATTAGTTAATATCTCAATGAATATATTTCAGTAAATTCTTCTGTAAGAAGTTAATCCTAGGTATGGACACATAAATCATAAATAGTATTAAACCTTGTTGCCATAGAAGTATGACACTGCACATGGGCATGTTGGGGTGTTATTGCTGCATTGCAGAATCCTTGGTGGAGAGGAAATTTGCATGAACTACAATGAATCTTTATATTTACAGTGAATCTTTTCAAAAGAAATTAATGCCAGCCCTCATCCAAACCTGGGCTGGCTGGTGCTGTGCCTGTGGCAGTGGCACAGGATCAGCTCTCAGCTGTGCTGAGGCTTCCCTTGTGGCCACAGGCAAGTCATTAATTTCCCTGGCCTGAGTTAATTGCTGGTGTAACTCCATTGTAGTGGGAAGTTCAGTGGGAATTAATCTGACCTTCTGTGCTTCCAAAACTCATGTATTAAATAATACTTTCCTGCATCACCAGGGACTTTTTTCCCTCCTAGTTGTTTTGATACAAGTGTGTTATGAGATTTTCCTAAATGACTAACTTAAGAGAATCAAATTGTCTCTGGAAAATTCTTTGCCTGTAGCTATATATTTGTAGCCAAGTTCTATGCTACTCTTTTATCTCTTTTCTCCATATGCAATGTCCAGAATTTATCTTTTCCTGGAGAAATAGCATATATGGAGATTACAAACTTTCTAGTAAATTGAATAAATTCAAAGAAAATTCACAAATTACCTGTAAATCAGTGTTGTGCTGTTGTGTGAAATAGCACTAAAGGAGTAAAAGAGTAAACTAATGTTGTCTTCCATGTATTGATGTTTTTTGTCAAGCAAGCTTTCTTCCACCACCACCCTATGAAAGCTGTAACAGATCTTTACAGTTTTAGCTGTATTTTGGGTAATTCTGAAGGATGTATGTTAATACATCAAAGTTTTGTTCAAAAAATAGTGATTTTTATGGAGTTTCTCTTACTGGTTTGCATCACCCAAATGCTGTGCCAAGACTAATGTTTTCAAAAACAATCTCATATATCCATGTACTCATCCTGTTAAGTGCTGCCTCACATTAGAAAACAATTTAAATGGTATTTAGCACTAAGGCTGACATACCATTATTTTTTTTTTAGGACTTAAAGGATTCTCTTCAGCACTAATGTGATGATTTAGCCACATCACTTATTTAATTTCAGTCTCACCATGAATGTCCCTTTCTTACATTTACCTCAAAGTTGTGTTGTTTAATCATTAGTGATTTTGATATTGGTTCCACAGATTTTACAAATCACCTTTAGTGATTTGTATTCTCAATTTCCTTTGGTTTAATGCTGTAGTAAAAAAATGTATAAAAGGAAGAGCAAATTACTTGTTTCATTAGGGGACTTGAAGCAGGACTAGTTGGTCTGTTGGTACAGACCAGTCTGTGCAGAAAACTAATGAGTTCCCTGTAAATTAACCCTTAGATTCTGGTATGGAACAATAACTTGTTTGGGTCTCTGCTGTGTTTTTCATCTGCAGCAAAACCTCACTGGATCCAGACCATAAATGATGTTGAAGTTGCTGTGGAGGACACCTTATACTGGGATTGCAGAGCAAGTGGGAAACCCAAACCATCATATAGGTGGCTGAAGAATGGAGACCAACTGTCAATAGAGGTAACATTCTCTTTTGAAAACGTGATGCTGTGTAAAATTAACGTTATTCATACGAATATGAGAATTTTCAAAAGCCTGAGTAATTAATCAAGAGGAATATTTGATACTGGGTTTCATATGTTTGTGGAGAGTATCCAGGTGGAAACTTCAAAAGCTGCAATGCCAGAAACACAAAGACAAATTATGTTGTACAAAAACATCCCAGCAGGTTCAAAAGCAACAACAAGGACATAGAAAGAAGTCTGTAAGGAATGAGTGGAGAAGGAAGCTTAGTAAAGTTGTACATAAAGGGATAGAGAATTTAAATGATTTTACTGTAATTGATGTTGTCATTTCATTGAAGGTAAGAAAACATATTCAAACTTCTTGACAAAAAAAAAAAGACAAAAATTCTAAAGGTTCATTGGGTTCCCATTACTTGATGCGAAGAATGAAAAATAAACAGCAACATAATGTAGGTATTTGCTTTAATACAATTGCTGAAGTAATGGAATGTAATGCATTTGGTGACAGGGAAAAGAGGTTGAACTTAGAAGGGGAGATACTTGGTCTCCAGGTCAGAAATGCAGATTGATTTTAAATTACTGATTTTAAATCTCACTGCTTCATTGGAAAACTGCCCAGTTCAGGTTATCAGGAATATAAACCACAGGCACCAGCCCATTGCAGGGAGGCATTTTGCCCTTGGCCAATGCCTTTTGCTCAACACTATCACTAAGGAGTTGAAGAAGAAAGAATGACTGCTCAGGTGAATCCAGTGGATGGTGTGAAAAACATCTCTGACCATTCAGGGAGTTACATGGTCACTGAAAGGAGTGGTGGTGGTTTGGGGACAGGTTAAATGAGGGAGCACAGAATCCCACACAGAGTCACTGAGGTAAAGGCTTTTTTACCTTGGTAAGCACAAAAACATCTTAGGATCATTCAGGCTCCCTGTTTCCCCCGCTCTGAGTGTTGGTGTCCAGCCTTTTGGCATCATGTCAGGGCAGAAGCATGACTTCCTCTGGAAATACTGAAGGACTGTCTCTGAAAGCCAGCAGAAGAGGAGTTCTCTCTGATCAGGTGTCTTCTGCTCCTTGACTACAAGAATCCTTCATGCTGGCTCTTCTCCACAAAGATCTGCTGGGTTGTTCCACTCAGCTCCCCTTCTCCATAAACATATTTTTTAAGGAAGAGCAAGAACAGTGGCTTGGGTTGCTAGAGAGAGGATCAGGGCATGGAGACTAAGGCTTGTTCCTCTGTGGGATTTTTTCCAAGAATAAGCAAGGTGGGAAGATCCAGATACTTCAGTGGCTTTGCTGGCTTTAAGGTACTTAAGTCCATGTCTTCTGTTTAATGACTGTTGGAGTTTGTTCTGCACAGTATTATGGGGAGCTCATTAGCAAATGGCATGTGTGAAATCTCTAAATAGTGCAAAATACCAGGGCCATCTGTATAGTTTGGATACTCTGGTCTGTCCTGAGGAGGCTGGTAGGATTGTGTCCGTATTTCTGGGGAAATACAAGGGTATTTGAGATTGCAGAGGCTCTCTGAAACTGAGCAAGTAAGAATCATTTTCATACACTGTATTGCCAAGCCTCCTTATTTGAAGACTGTTGCCAGATCATGATGCAGTTGTGTCACTTCTTTTAGAACTGTTCTCATGATTGTGCTGTTATATTTACCCCATGTATTGTATTTATGTTGTCCTATTTATATTCCTTACTTATTTTAAATTTTTCACAGGAAATGTATCATCAATAAAGGTATTTTTCTTAATATTCAGGGAAGGATCCAAATTGAAAATGGTGCACTTACCATATCAAATCTAAATCTGACAGATTCTGGCAGATACCAGTGCATAGCTGAAAATAAACATGGTGTCATCTACTCGAGTGCAGAGCTCAGGGTTGTAGGTAAGCTTTTCCCTTTTCACTGAAACACAAACCTCATTTTCCTTCCCCACACCCCCTCCACCTGCCTCGTATTCCACCTCCTCACGGTCTCAAATTTAACTTGCTCAGATGCTATCACCGAAATAAACATTTTTGTCAACCTGATGTCTTTATCTGCAGTGCTGAGGAGTTGACTCATCTGCTTCCAGAGGATTTGCAGGCCAATCATTCACTGCTTTAAAACAGAACATTCTAAATTATTCACTGGGGGAAGAGCAGAGCTGGGGATTTGGGCACAGGCCTGGAGATTAAAACCCCTCACGTGGTGCGGAGGCTCCGCAGTCAGTCAGCAGCACTCACCACCTCCTCTGAGGCTCCCAGGCTTTTAAAAGCCATTGTGTGCAGCCCTTCTTGATCCAGGGGACAAGAAGTTGTCATTCAGTCAGTCAGCTGTGCTTGGGTCTAAAGCAGTGACAAGTGTTTGAGGGAAAAACAGAACTTGTGACTTGCACACTCACGTGCTTGTGTGATTTGTACTCTGAGCTTAGGCTGATTTCAAAACCAGGCCTATCAGAGCAGTGTGTCTTGGGGACACAAGTTATTGCCTTTCTTTTGTTAAGGTTACAGTCCATCAGCAGCTGCTCCTTCAGCCTCGGTCTCCTAAAATACTGAATTTCCTTTTGTTGGTATAGGTAGAAGCCACGTGCATTTTTAGTAGGTGGGAACTGTACACCCTCAGAACGAGCTGTGCTGTCATTTCGTGTCATCTGACATTGCATTCTCAACTGGGAACCTGCCAGTTCCATGAGGGTTTAATGAGGCTCCTGAACTGAGACAGCTCTGCTCCCTGTGAGCAGGGTGTGCAGTCAGGCACGTGCCGGGGTCACGGCGCTTCAGCTGGGGTGCAGTCGGTGTGATCCGCCCTGCTCACCTCGTTAGGTGAGGTACCTGCACAACTTGTGCACCTGGGTGAGGAGGAGAGATGCCTAATTGTCCAACAGGAGATCCGCTTGAACTAATTAATGGTTTTAATTACGCTTGGCATCTGAGAAGTGCCGTGTAAATGCTACATAGTAGTGCCATTAGTATAATTAAAAGTGCTTTATTTCACTATTACTGTCCCTTCTGTTTTAGCTTCCGCTCCAGATTTTTCCAAGAATCCGATGAAGAAACTGATCCAGGTTCAAATAGGCAGCACAGTTGACTTTGAATGCAAACCCAAAGCTTCCCCTAAGGCCAAATGTTCCTGGAAGAAGGGAGGTGAGCAGCTACACGAAAATGAAAGGTATCAAGTTACATTGGTTTATTTGTTTTAATCTTACAAGAAGCTTTTTTATGTCTTTTTATACTGTAGTGTCGTCTGTAGATCCAAAAATTGTGAAGTTGTTCAGTTGTTTTTTAATTGTCATTGTATCAGAGCACTGAGAGTGCAAGTGCAGTGCTCTCTGTCAGGTCAAGGGGCAGATGCTGTTTTCAGTGTAATGTAGAGTTTGGCTGGATTTAGAGAGAACCAGGTACTGATAGAAAACTGGAAAGGCAAAGCCTATAGAACAGTACTAAAAGCCTTCAATAAAATGCTCTGAAAATGTTGGCAAGGAGGCAGATGAGGTGTGTTACAGCCCTGGTGATAATATGGCTGAGAAAAGAAAAGAGAAGTTAATGATTGGGAGGTCAAGAACAGCAGAGGAAAACAGGAAAAGAAAATGAAAATGCACTTCGAGGTTCTTTTCAAGTGGCCATGATCTTACCAGTGATAACATCTGTCACCATTGTTTACATGATAGTGAATGTGTTTGGGGGTTAATAATTCCCAGTGGAGAGTTTGTGATTCACCCATATCCCCAGCTATTGATTTCCAACAACATGTAAACGTTTTTTCCCCAGCAATAACCATTAAAACATTATTGAATTAGTCATGAACTGAAATTGCACAAAGTCTGCTGATTAAATTGTATAATAAGACAACACAGAACTGTTCCTCTGCTCTGGAGCAGCCGTTTGCTTTGCATCCCTCCCACGTTGGGGATTACTGGCTTTTCAGGCTTTGTGTTTTACATTTCAGTGTTTGCACAGACTCAGAGTTCCAGTAGTGAACTGCGACAGCAAAAAAGCTCCTTGGATGGGAGGTGTGATTAAGGTAGTTCCACATCTGATTTAGCATAAACCAGACAAGTTGTTACTTTGGACATTCCAGCTGCACTTCAGCGCTTGGTACAGGCTGTGAACACTCAGAGGAGCAGGATAACTGTTTGGGAGCTCAGTCTGCCCCAGGTCAGCCTTTCTGCAGGTGATTGCTGGAGAATCTGAGTTAAGTGCACACTGTAGTCACAGCAACAGCCATGGAAAGTCAGTGTTTGCTTGGGAGCAGTGGGGACAGGATGACTGTGAGTGTTCCTCTTGGAACAGTCTGGTGTCACCCTGTACTTAGGATAATTCATGGACAGGGAGTGTCCAGAAGTCCAGGCATGAGATTGAGGAAACAGAACACTTTGTTTTTGAAGGAGGATTAACATGGCAGGGTGTTGTGGTTTAAGGAATGTGTCCCTGCTCCTCTAGGACTTTGTGTAGGGTTGTACAAAGCTTAGCCAGTCATCAGGAAGCTAGTTCTAAATTAGGCAAAATTCTCATAGCCTTTTTCCTATAAAACACCACGTTGTGGTTTGGTTCTGCAATTTTAAACACAGAGGTTGCTACTAGATAAATCAAAACTTACAGAGGCTCCATCATAAGGCTGGATGTCTCTCCTTGTTCCCAGAAGCTTTGGGCACTGTCATCTTGACCTGTGCAGCCCTGGCTCTCTCTTCACAGAGACCACTGTGATTTTCATGTGCTCTGGTGTTAAGTGTTGTCAAATGTGGCAGTTTGGCAGAGGATGAGGCATCTGTTGCTGCAGAACTTGACACGGTACCACGGCCTCACACACTGACTGGAGGCCTGCAGGAGAGCAAAACCTCATTCCAAACAGCACTGGTTGGTTTTACTTTCTATGTGAAACCTCCCATCATCCTTCAGTTAAATAATATCATATTAATAAGGAAGTCAATAACAGAGCCACAGTGATCTCTAGAATTTATGTGGTACCTGTCACTTTTTGATGATTCTCAGTGGGATTTATTTTTATGAGTCCTTTTGTAAAGCATGTGCAAAAAATGCCTAGCACCTGATTTTCTCCATTTAGGAAAATCCCTAGGTTTTCTCTCCATACCACTTCTATAACAAGGCAGGCAGGTGGAATAGTATCCCTCCCAATCCTGCCTGTCCCTTTTGTTGGAGCTGCCCCTCGTCAGCCTGTGTAGGTTCAAGTCATGACAAGTCAGTGCTTCCAGGCACTGCTGGACCTTGCAGGACTCCACACATCTCCAGGAGAAGAGAGTTTCAGCCACATTGTGTCTTTCTTTGAGCTTTCTGTCTGTCTGGGCCTCAGATCTGGTCTTGGTGCTTGCTTTGGATTGCCCTTCCAAAGCAGTGCCCACCAGTTTCATTTGGGGTGATGGTACCAGGCTACAGGAAGTAATGCTCGGTTTCTAAAAATTAATTGAACATACATGGCTCTGCCTGCTTAGATTTATGGACATAAATCACAGCTTTTAATTCTGAAAAGTGCAGGTAATTCCAAAATATGACCCAGAGTGTCTCCCACTATGTTTTTGACCACATACTGTAAATGGCTTCCAGAGAAGCACAATAACAAGCCAGTAATCCTAAATTAATCTCAATGAAGTCTGCTCGCCTTCAGAGAAAAGCAGAAGTGTGATTCTTTGCAGAAAGCACTGGAGTTCATTGCTGTCTGCTGTGAATAATTGCAATTCATGGATTTCTTGCAGTTCTACAATTCTTGCAATTCAGGAAAGGGTTTCCAATTAGCAGTACATTTTTCAGCCATTAACTACATTTCCAGTGGAGAAGTCTGTTGGGGAGGGTTTCTTTTCATTTACTTGCAGAAAACAAGAGGAATGAGTTCCTAGAAGGGGAATGCTGGAGATCCAGCAGGAACTACCCCTGGGAGAGATGGAGAGGCAGAAGGGGTTTAATTGCATTGGAGCTCAGCCCTACAGGAGGGTTCAAGCTCACAGAGCCCTCAGGAGACACAGTCAGAAATCGATTGTGAGGCAGGGACTGACTCCCATCCCTTGTCAAATGTAGTCAACTATTTGCTTGTGAAGAGCAAGTGGGGTCTTCAGAGAGTGCAGCAAGTTACTTCATCTCCTGCAAGGGCACAGTCTGGGACTGTATCCCACGTGGATAAATACGTGTATTGTTTCCCAAATTCATTTACCCCAAAGTAATTAAAGCCATACTCTTGTTGGTTTTGGTGAGTTTGCTGGTGGTGTATGAAGTTACTCAGTGCTGTCAGAGAGTGGGGGCAGTGAAATGTTTTCACTGATGCAGCAGCAGGGATAGAATTTATGTTTTAATAAAGCTCCTATTTAAATGATGGAAATAAAGCACAAATACTCCATTACTTCAGTGTATCCTGTCATCAGAGAACTTAGGTTTTGCTGGAGATTTTGACCACTTTACTTTAGTGAAGCCTGAGAGAGTTTCATTTTGATGGCACTGTTGCTTGTATTGTTAATTTATTTTTAAATAGTGCTGCGTTTTCAGTGTGCAAAAGATTTGGATAATGACTCAGTAAATTCTAATTAAATGAGCTGAATATGATATGTCTTGTGGAGGGAAGAAAATGTAATTCAAAATGGATTCATGAGCTCTGGGCTGAGAAGTCACTCAGCGTTGAAGAATGCAATCTTGCTTCTTGTTAATTTTGCAAAGTATTTGATTTTTTTTTTTTTTTAAATATCTTGAATAAAGAGAGCTAGACAGTAAAGAGCAGTAGAATGCAGAGAGAAGTGAACAGCATAGGGTAACATGCAGAAGGAAAGACGAAAATCAAGTGCTGAAGGAAGAAATGTCTTCCACCAGAATTGGACCCTTGAAATAAATAATTTTGAGTGATGTAATGAGTATAATAATTTAGAATTAGCAAGAATTCTCTTTATGGCTGCCAGATCAGGCACTGAGGGTGCTCCATTGCCTGGCAGAGGCCAGTTCTCACCCCATGTTATGGTCACAGTGTGCACCAGCAGCTTGTGCTCCCCCAGGTTGTTCTTTGCCAACCATCTGACATGAGCAAGGCCTTTAAAAAACTTCTCCAAAGGAGCTTTTCTGTGATTTCATTAAGCCCACAACTGGGTTTTGTTTATTCCAAATTAACCTGGAGCAGCTTCTGCTGAGGCAGACCATAGTCCAGGGGGTCACCAGGGAGAGAGAGCAGAGGCTGCAAACCAGAGTTGCCCTCAGGTTCCTTTGTGTTGAAAAACTGGCCTGAGACATCTCTATCTCCACAAGAATGAACTTTCTGTTTTTCTTTTATCCTCCAGAAGAGGAAGGTTAGATGTTTACCTAAGGTTGAGTGCTCTTGATGCTGGTTTAACTCATCAAAACAGAAAATGTGCTGCGACCCAGACATAATCCCTCCAAAGATTTCCTTAATATTTTATGTACGTTTATGATTTTTAATTGTCAGATAGTACAAGACAGTTGCTGCATATTGGCCATAGTGGGTCCTGTGCTCAAATACCTGCCCAGGACTGTGTTAATAGAAGGGATTTTGAGATCATGCAGAATCGTGTTTCACCTGTAAACAAATCCACCTTAATTCCTAGAAGCTTCTAGACTTACCAAGAAAAAGATGAGAAGATGCTGCAAAAACTTAGCTAAGAGACTTGACAGTGCAATTTTCCAAAGAAAACTCCAGTTTTAGCATCTTCAGTTGTGGCAGAGTGATGTCATATTCAGGGAGGAAAGAAACAATTCCTGATAAAAAGTTGCATGATTCTTAGAAGTATCAGTTACTTATTTTCCCTACAATTTTGAATTGAGTAATTTTATTTCATTTTGTGTTACAGTTTGAAATGCTGCGATGTGGAAAGTAAAGCATTTACTTGCTAGTACTTAAATAGAATTTTTTTTCTGCTGACTTTCCTGTTATTTAATCTGGCTAAATTTAGCTGGAATTTGATTGATATATAAAAAGACAGTTTTGACCCACTTTTCCACTGTTCCTTTGTACTGAAGTGTTATGAACTGGAAAGGAGTATGTTCATGTTTATTACCATATCAATGAGGATCTAAAATAGTTGGCTTTTTTCCTGAATAATCTGACAAATGAAAAAGGCAGCCATTCCTCAGTTTGATTATGTCTGTTATTTTAGTAATAAAGCATTGTCTTGGGAAGATGAACTAATCTGCATTCATTAACAGTTTCATTAATGACACAGAGTTTCAGTGGCAGCCTTGTGGTCTTGGATCCTGAGGCATATTCTGGCTCCTCTCTCTCTCTCTCTCTCTCTCTCTCTCTCTGTGTATATATATATACATATATATGCACATAATATGTATAATTATATATATATATATATAATTATACCAAAATGAGAGTCTCAGGTCAGGAACCCCAAGCCCTGAAGTGATTGATCCTTGCCCCCATTCCATTGACTTCAGTGGATATGAGTTCAGGTTTGTTTAGTTGATGGGTTTTTATGCCATTCTTTGACTACTGGAAAACAAAAAGAACCTTTGCCAAGATCAATTTCCCACAGTTTTGCTCAAGAGCAAGCGAGAGGTGATGATTTTGTCAGTGATGCTTTGATCCGATGACCAAACAGACCCTGAATCCATGTCCTGCTGCACACATGGAATGTGCCAAAACATTCACTCCACCCCCTCTCTCTGCTCTCCAGGGATAAAGGTTTGTGCCATTTGCCAGGACATCACAAGTGTGCAGGTTGTTGAAGTGGAATTCACTTTGAGAACTGCTGGCCTTGAGCAAAATGTGTTGGAAAAACACTTGTAGACACCGGGAATGCTGAAGGATGTGTTCTGGGTTTGTGTCAGAGATCCAGGTCTCTTCCTGGCCACAGGCCACCCATTCTACACTTGTTTTCATGTGTGAATATCTAATAATTTTCTAAAAGCTTCAGTTTGTCTAATGTTTCAGCGGGAGGGGTAGAGTTATGTTTGGGTTTAGGGTTTCTGCAGGCTCTGTACTGCATTTACTGTTTTGTAATTGAAAAACTAAAAAGTTTCTCTTTTCTAAATTACCAGTTAAAGATTTTAGTTTGACTATAGTATCTGTCTGGAATTGATTTTTTTGGTGTATTGTTTGCCTTTTTGTTTTTTTTAAACTCTGGGAAAAAAACTTGATTCTTAATTATATCTGGGTTTTAATAAGCCTACTGCTTAATTATTTTAGGCAAGCTAGACTTGCAGATAGCTCAGAGCACTCTAAAAGTGATTTAATTAAACAATAGACATTTTCAGGTTTATTCCCTGATCCTGCTTTTTCCATTGTTTGATCCTAGGTTTTGTCAACACTTGGGTTTTATTTAGTTGGGTTTTTTCTATTGGAAACTGCTTCAAAGTAGATGAAGCAACACAAGACTTAGCTAGAAAATGCAACTCAGTGACTTGCTTGCAACCATAATTGATATATTTTAACACCTTTTTTTTATGTCATTCTAATTATCTATAAAATGTATTACTCATGTCTTTAACTCATTTAAAACACCTATAAACCATATGGTACAATTTAATTAATTTTAAATGTTCCATCTAAATAAAGTGCAGCCAAATATGACTTGGGAATTTTGCAAAACAAGTTAATAAGCCTCAGGGAGGTCAGTGGATGGAGCCCATCCTCCTTAGCAATGTGCTTCAAATGCCACCACCCTGGCTGAGGTACCACAGGATGCTTTGGAGGACTCAAAGTTGGTTACTTCCAAATGGAAGAAGACTGAACTGTCTATTTATAACTCCCTTTCTCACCCCAGTAAGATGCTTTTGTCTGTTTTTCTAACAGGGTGACTGTTATCTCCTGTAATTTGCAGCTGCTGATGTCATTATTGCAGCACCTTTGCCCAAAGAAAGTATCTCAGCTACAGTGCAGCACCTTTTTTTTAAGGAAATCTAAAACACAATTTGAAATAATTAAGAAAAAAAAAACAGTTACAAGTTTGGCTCGTTTCTGTAGTATGATTTCTAAAATTATGTTAGAGCAGTGCAGCTCTGAAAGGATCCCAGGTTTCTGCTTTCAGACATTTAAAATACTTTCTCCACATGGCTTTGAGGATTAGGTGAACTTGCTGTTAAAGGAGAGGAGCAGTATAACCACAGAGCTCTGGTGAACTCCCACCTCCATGATCTGTGACTGGGAATGTGTTTTTAGGGGTCAGACAAGATAAGGGTGAAGGGTAAAATCACTGAACCCATCAGACTCCAGTTGTGTTCTGTTGCCCTTATTTACCCACTGAATTATTCTCTGAAATATGGATTCAGCTGAATTGCTCTTTTTAAAAATACCATTGTAGCTGTGTATTATTTATACCATAAATCACTATAAATAATGAATGATGGTTCAGCTCACTGGAGCTACACCTTCTAGGGGCCAACGTTTATTTTGCCAGCATAATTAAATCCAAGGAGTGTCTTAGCTGTGCCTGCCCTCAGTGCTGAAAGCCTGGGCAGGGTTGCCTGGAGCCAGAGCTGTGGTTTCCAGCTTGGATTGCCCTTCCTCAGCTGCTGTCCCATGTGTGGAGCTGCACAGGCAGAATTGCTCACACTGAGCTGTTGGTGTGAATGCCAGGAGAGCCTGTTTGCTCAAGTGAGCATCCTGCTTACAGAATCATAGGATTGTTGAGCTGGAAAAGACCTCTAAGATCATCAAAACCACCCTCACCTTGTTCACTGCTCAACCATGTCCTCAAGTGCCACATCCATGGGGTTTAATGCTTCCAGGGATGGTGAGTTCACCACTTCCCTGGACAGCCTGTGCCAAGGATGTCATCTCTGCTCTCCTGTCTGTGTATTACTGTGGGTCTTCTTTTGTCCACATCTTTTATCAGCACCTTTCTGCTTGTTCTCTTTGTGTGTCCTTTGGGCACAGCTCTCACTGGTGGAGGTTGTGGAGGGTGAAGGGAATTTTCCTTCCTGAAAGTACTTCCACAGAGGAAGCTTCTGAAAAATCCTTTCGTGTCATCATGGTAATGAGAGACAGTTATTTGCTGTTCAAGACTGCATGAGGTAAAAAACTTAACAGTTGAAAATTATTCTGGTTTCAGTTGGTGAAGCTGAAAAAGATGGAGTTAATGTGGGATTTCTCTCTCTCTCACAGACACACACACACCCTCACATCTCTAAAACATTGGTTCTGCTGGTGTCCAAAACCAGTAAGTCATGGATGGGTTCAAATTTGTTGTATATTGTCAGTGAATAGTCATAAAATTATCAAGCACCAGGTTGGTAATTGCCCTGGTTTCAGCTGAAATAGAGTTTATTTTCTTCTGATGAGGTAACAGTACAGTATTTTAAAATCTTTTCATAACTTTTTAGAATCATGCTGTTAAAGGATGGAGGACTAAGAATAGCCAATGTCACCAAAGTGGATGCTGGGACCTACACGTGCCTGGCAGCAAACCAGTTTGGAACAGCCAGTGGCTCAACAAACTTAATAGTTACTGGTAGGTGAAACTGGGATGGAGGGTCTGTGGGAAGGGATGGACTTGGAATTACAAACTCTGTGACAGGAGTCTGAATGTGCTTATTGAAAAATTACTAAATGTTGTGGAATGTAAAGAGTATGAGAAGTTTTACATTTAACAATCTATGAAGATAAAAGGATATTTGTTATAGCTCTTTTATTGAGAGGAAAGAGACTGAGGGATTTTTTGTCTTTGACAAAGGTATTCTCAGATGTGAGGGAGGTCTGAACACTTTCCTCCCTTCTCTCCCTTGTCTAAATACTAAACAGTGCAATTATGCTTTTAAGTTCGTGGGCTTTTTTAAATCTGTTATGAAAAAAAAATTAATCAAAAAATGTTTGAGGTAATTTTATATTCCAGTTGAAAATCTGTTTAGCTCAAAGGAAGTCTGTGTGCTGTTTGCTTATGGAAAAAGATGTGGTAGAAACTCCAGCTTCAGTGGAGCATTCAGGGACTCCCCAGGCAAGTAAAATATAGAGTCAAAAGCAAATTGTACACAGAATTGTTAAAAGGGGTCTTGCCCCTTCCTCCAAGTCATCCATTGCTGGCTGAGATAATGGATTAAAAGAACCAGTGGTTCATGAAGTTTATCTGAAGAATGTGTTTTCTCATAACATTCTTCTTCAAAGATTTGAATATCTGAAAGATTTTCCAAACTCAGGAGCACAGACTGGAAATATGAAGCTGTTAATTCACTGAACAAAATAATTCTGTTTGGACCTAAGACATATACAGGATATGTAATGCACTCTAGGATATCAGATAATTCTAACTGATTCATGTCCCTTTATATAGAAGTAATAGAATTATATACAAAATTCCTAGAATTGAATTTTATTTTTATAGTATTTACAGGAGTTGAAATTTTTCTCCAGTAATGTGATTCTGGAATAACAAGCAGCTATTCTTAATTACACTACTTATGTTTTATATTATATATGGACCTAAATATCCAGTGCATTCTTCCTTATCCGAATTTCCTCTGGTTTCTGGACTTTATTAGCTCCTTTATTACTCCCACCTCTTCATCTTCCCAGTGGCTGCTGCTTCTTGCTCCGAAACAGGAGTGTTTTGAGGCACAAAGCTGAGACACACACATCTTGAATGGCAGTTCCATGGCTGTGGGTTTGGCTTTGTGTGTTGGTTTGCACACAGCAGGTTAAAATTCACCTTTTCAGTGTCGAGCAGCTCCCACTCACCAGTGTGAGAGGACATCCCACAGCGGGATTTGCAGCCCAGCTGCACCATTTGGAGTGTCTTGTCAGTAATTGGGTGGAATATCAGGAGCAAGCAGAGCTCAGCAGTACAGGAATCCAATAATCAATATTCCTGCTCTCCACAGAGCCAACGAGGATCACCTTGGCACCCTCCAACATGGATGTCACTGTTGGGGAAAGCGTGGTGCTGCCGTGCCAGGTTCAGCACGATCCCATCCTGGACATCACCTTCACCTGGTACTTCAATGGAACCCTCACTGACTTCAAGAGAGATGCTTCTCACTTCGAGAAGGTTGGAGGGGTAAGCTGAGAACCCCTTCTCCTCACACAGGTGTATCCAGCACAGACTCAGTTACAGTCTTTTTTCTACCTATAAAAATAGGAAGTCCCTTCTCTTACACGGGCATAATTCCAAATCAAAGCCTCGCTCAGGTGTCTTTTTTTAATGTCTCTGAGGAAGTAAAGCATTAAAAATAGGGGTTTTTTCACAAAACATGTTCTGTCAGTGCTGAAGAAAAATCCAGGGGGAGTATTGCTTAACTCAGAATTCTGAATCTAGAACATTATACATGGAAATTTGTTGTAAAGGATATAGTGGGTTTTATGGAATAGAGACACTTAGGGTGGGGGTTTTTAAAGTTTTTTTTTGTGTAAAGAGGGATTTAAGCTCTTCAGTAGAAAACTTCATAGATTACCAGGAGATTTGGAATAATATTTGGAAAATACAGGAATATTTGATGGGCTTTGTATCACGTTAAGGTCAGTGGAATAATTTCATCTGGAGTTACCTGCAGGTCATGGTATAAAAATAAGCCTAAATATGTCCGAGCTTTCCAATAGTTGCATTGTGTAAAATACCATTGGAAAAAATAACTTCAGCTTTCTTGGTTGGAAAATAATTTTTTAATGGATAGATTTCTATGTAATGATGTCTGGGAGGTCCCTGTCACACCTGCCTGAGGTCTCCAGCGTTGTAGTTTGTGGGATGTTATGGGATCACCACCTGGTCTTCCAAATGGTTAGAAAACTATGGGATGCAAGGCTGGCTGACTGCTGGAGGTTTTTTTGTTAGGTGATTTATACAAAGAGCATGGCAGCAGACCAAGCAGATGCCCAAATTTTGAGCAGACTTGCCTCTAAACTGGGTACCACCTGCTAATAGAGCCCAGCAATGGCTGGGGCTGTTCTGCAGCTGGGAGAAGCAAAAGCAATTCCAGGAGTTGTTCCTTCTGCATGGAATACTCTTTATTTCTAATATTCCATGTAGTATGGAGACAGGAAGGTGACCTGGGCTTGTCCACACTGACAGAGGTTTGATCTGAGTAGGGAGGAATGCAGATACCCCAGTGGAAATGGGGGGAGCTTTTTCCTGCTGCAAATTTCTGTGTTCCCCCTGGTACCTTGAGAGTCTTCCCCACAATATCCACAGATATTTTAAATGCAGTGTTAATATTTTGGTGGGTTTCATTTCAAGTAAAACTATTCTATTTGACAGCCCCCTTTGTTGAGATGCCTTAAATTGAGTTTGCTAAAATAAGTCTGTGCAGAACGTGATTGGCTTGTATTCATTGCTGATGTTGGGCATTCCCTGAATATCCACTTCCAATCAAGTAGATGGATTTTAGATTGCTTTTAACCCAACTTTTAATTTACTGTAAGCAATCAGCACTGAATTGTCCTGCAAACAACTTCCATCTGTGCTTTCACAGAAGACCAGGCACACACATGGAAGGGAATCAGACAATTGGTTTCAGCCTGTGTTGAATAAAGAATTGAGACATTGTAATGCTGAAACAAAGAAAAATAACCAAACATTTGGAAAGGTTAAATTTTTTTCCCCTAAGATTAAAATAAACTTAAAGATCATATCTCCCTTTATCCCAAAGTGCTGTGTGCCCAGAAATCACTCATGTGTCCAGAGTAACGAAAAATACACACAAAGTAGGGTTCTGTCCTCAAACAAAATGCTGCTTCTCCAGAAAATTTAAATCTAAAACTTTTAGAAATCAAGATCTAAGAGGTTTTTCACGTGGAAAATACAGTGTGAATGAGGTGAAAGCAGTAGTTCAGCTGATTTTTATTTAAGGGACACTGCCAGTGGTTTATAGCAAGTTCTCTGCTCAGTGATGTAGAAAACAAATATTATAGCAGGAACCCTGAGATGATTTGAAGTTACAGTTACCACTCAAATTTTATCTTTCCTGTGACTCAGGAGATCAACCACATGCTATGATAAGGGAGAGAACAATGAGGGGGGAAACCTGAAGATTAAATATTCAGTGAAGAACAAAGAATAGACCTTAGGCTTGTAAAATGGGAATTTTAGCCAAAGCTTTAAATGCACATGTGCTCACAATAACTTGTAGAATGTGTCATTTACACATTCCTTAAAAATCTGTCATAACATGCCTTATGGAATTTATAGCTATAATTTATAAAGCCTGTCTAGAAGTCAAATTGGTCAATGGCCACAAAAAGCATGTTTTTCTGAGGGCTTTGAGACAAAGGGTTGGTCACAGGGCACTGATGTTATTGATGGTTCCTCAGAGCAGGAGGTGTGTTCCCAGTACGAGCTCACCATGGTGTAGCTTAATTCTCCCAAAAAAGAGGGACAGCACCTCATGTTTGGTAGGAAAATGCTCACAGACAACGAGCATGGAGCAATAACTTGCTGTCCTGGACAGTGTCTGGGACGCACTTTTTGAGCAATTTTACATTTTACGTTGATTTCTCTTTACAAATACAATCTTAGTATTACAAGGGTAGTATATTTACATTAACAAGAACTTTGTGTTTCCACAGAGTGCCTCAGGGGATTTAATGATTAGAAACATCCAGCTGAAACACAGTGGGAAGTATGTTTGTATGGTGAAGACAGAGGTGGACAGTGTGGCATCCGCAGCCGACCTGATCGTCCGAGGTACGTTCCAGCTTCACCTCCTATTAATCATATTTTCTTCCCCTATTTTTATATTGTAGATTCCAGAAACAACTGGTGTTGTAGATTACAAACCCAGTCCATGACTTGAATTAGGTGATAAATGACCATGACTTGAATTATGTCATTCTGCCTTGCAGTTAGGGAGAATTACAGCTCAGTTTTGGGATGAAGCCTAGTTTTTCCCAGAGAAATTAAGAGCTGGAGGTTATAATATTGACTTCACATCTTCTCTCCCTGACAGTCCTTCAAGCCACTGACAAGAGGGAACTCACTGGCAGCTGTGAGCCAGTTGTGAGTTGCTGCCTCTGCAGACTGAAGCACTGGGGACTCCAGAATTCTTCCTGTGAAATGGGCAACTGCTGCCAGAGCCCAGGAGAGGCTTTGTCCTAGGGACATGCTGGAGTTTAAAGCATATAATGGAGGCTTATTCCTTTTCATTCAGAGCTGGAATGTTCACAGTTGAGCCAGAACTGTAGCTTTCTCTGCTGGTGTTACAGCTACATTTATTACAGGGAAAAGCTTTGATCTAGGAAAGCACATTATGTGATCAGCACTTACTCAGTATATTTTAAAATATGTCAGATATTTTCTCCTTTTCTGTGTACTTTTAGTCATTTCAACCCCCTTTGCTGGTACAGATGAGACAAAACCCAGCATTTTTGCCAGGATGCCCAGAATGAGGATTTTCCAGAAGGCAGCAGAAAGATTGTCTGACTGAATTGCTCCTTTGATTGCTGGTCAGATGTTGGGCTGAAAAATTGCTCCAGTGTGTTGTACAGTAAAACAGCTGTAGCTAACAAATTGGCAGACTACAGAGATGTATGAGTAGATTAAAGGAGGACATTTAGGACTAAAGGAAAAGACATTGGAAAGATAGAGGGATGCTGCTGAACAAAGGTTCTTGGTGAGAAACCAAACCCTGTCATCTGTTCTGCAGTTGAGAGTATTTCAGGTTGAAATGATCAGAGTTAAGTTTAGTGAATGTAAAACAATAATTACAAGTGTTCCTATTCCAAGCTCAATTATTTCCTTCCTCCCACGGCGCTGACAGAATGGGAATCCATAGTGCTGGGAGTGATTTCCAGAGCTCTGGCTTCACAGAACACTTGTTGTGTGTTTTATTCTGGTTGTAGGCTCACCTGGGCCCCCTGAACACGTGAGAGTGGATGAAATAACTGATACCACAGCCCAGATCTCCTGGCAGGAAGGGACAGATAATCACAGCCCAGTGACCACCTACACCATCCAGGCCAGGACACCCTTCTCAGTGGGATGGCAGAGAGCCACAACAGGTAAACACAGTTCTTGTGACAGGCTCTGCTGGAATGTTTTTGACCAGGGACAACATGTCCTTAGTTTCCTTTTCTTCCTTTCTTTTTAATAGTTCCAGATGTGATCGATGGGAAAACGTTCACAGCCACAGTAGTGGATTTAAACCCTTGGGTTGAATATGAATTCCGTGTAGTTGCCACTAACAAAATAGGAGGTGGAGAACCTAGTTTACCCTCAGAAAAAGTAAGAACTGAAGAGGCAGGTTAGTGGGTTCTTCTATTTGTTTCTGATTCAAGAATCTTGAATGTTAACCAAAAATAGAGTGTTCATATCTTTGGCTCTTTGCAAACAAGCTTGGAATTGCCATCAGATATAAAAGCCTATAACTAGTTTGTCCATATTTTTTCATTTAGCTGTGGGACAATTTGTGTTGCATTACTGAACATCACAGAAGCCTAACATCTAAATCCATTTAAACTGTATTTAGTATGCCAAAATCTGCCAGTTTGGGCAGTGCTGCAGAGTCTGAAGGTATTAATGGATGGAAAGAGTTTAATTTTGACAGGGATTTTTCATTCCTAATGTTTGATCAGTGTACATCTTCCATGTAACAAGCACAAGGCTCAAAAGAACCCATCAGTTAAAACCCCAGTTAACTTGGAATAAGGCCATTGCCCAATTTATCTGGATAACATCCCTAAAACTGTTGAAGGCCAGGCTGGATGGAGTTCTGTGCAGCTTGGTCTAGTAGAAGGTGTCCCCGTCCCCAGAATTGTGGTTGGAACAAGAGGATCTTCAAGGTCCCTTCTGACTCAGGCTATTCTGTGATTCTATAAGTTAAACCTTTTTAAAAAATAAAGCATGTCTGCAGTTTTTAGAATTCATAAACACAGCAGACATGGTGTAGACTGTGAGCTCTTGGGGTGTGCTCAGAGAAACCCCAGCCTGCCCTGGGGATGGGAAGCAGGAGGGTGGATGTGGGACAGGGCTGGGGCTTTCCAGGACTGCCCATCCTGTCCCAAAAGCTTTTTACCCTGATTGCACAAGGAATATGAATACAACTGGGTTAAATTCAGAGTATGAGGTTAATGTGATGTGGTCTCTTGTCTCTACACTGTGCAGACAACTCTACGTTTCCTTTTCACAGTTCCCGAAATTCCCCCCTCTGAGGTCAGTGGGGGAGGAGGCAGCAGGTCTGAGCTGGTCATAACGTGGGATGTAAGTTTTCTGGCAAGCAGTTTTCTTCAGAGAGTGATTGTTCCCATTCAAACTCTTCAGAGCTGAATTTCCCTGGCTGCAGCAGCTTCTCCTCTGGGATGTGTCTGTGCTTGGTGCCGTGTGTGATGTGAGCTCTGCACGTTTGCCTTCCCTCCCTGACTGTGCTGGGTGGCAATCCCTAGGAAATGTAGTTAGTTTGTCTGGGATTGCTTCTGTTCTTAATGCTAAAAAGGGCCAGGAGGACAGGGGAAGAGGAAGGGGGAAGGTTAAGCCAAAAATTAGGCTTTACAGTGCAAATTTGCAGTTCTTGCTTTCCTGCCATTAACTCTGGATGCATGTGCTAACAAACACTGCTTTGTATTATATACCCCCATCTTAATGATTTAAAAACATCTTAGTATTCTGTTACTAACATTGCTTGCTCTGTGTGGTTATCTGATCATGATCACATTGGAGGAAGGTTTCAGCCACTGTACAGAGGTAGTATTGGATTCTATAATAGCTGACTGAGCAATTTCTCATTTTTTATGAACTGTGGATTGATGAAAAAAAAATTATTTACTGAAGAGTGTCTTAAAGCAGAATACTTAGTGGAAAACAAAGATTATGCCTGAAAGTTGTTCTCTTCTTGAAGTGCAAACCTTAAAATAGGTTCAGGGGAACATATTTTGCTCTGCTGTACCAGAGTTAATTGGCTGATGGAATGATGCCAAAGGCAGTACCAGAACCTGGTTGCAGCCATGTGCATAAGTCTGTTGGCACTTTATCCCTGCAAAACATACCCAGTGCTGTGTGTGGCATCACAGATTTCTGTCTGTTGCTTCTCTCACAGCCCATCCCTGAGGAATTACAGAACGGAGAAGGCTTTGGCTACGTCGTTGCTTTCCGCCCCTCTGGCACCACAACGTGGATCCAGACTGTGGTCACCTCTCCTGACACCCCAAAATACGTGTTCAGGAATGAAAGCATCTTGCCCTTTTCGCCCTATGAAGTCAAAGTTGGTGTCTACAACAACAAAGGAGAAGGGCCCTTCAGTTCAGTCACCACAGTTTTTTCAGCTGAAGAAGGTACAGGATTGAGTTGCCTCCAAATGTTTGCTGTGAGCTGTTCCATGAGAGAACACAGCAACAGTTCACAGAAATGAGATCTTCTGTGCACCTGTTTCTGTGCAGAGTCCCCAGTTCTGTTTGTCACCTCTCCTTCCTTGGTTTCCCAATGCAGAGCCCAGCGTAGCCCCCTCGGGAGTGGCTGCCACCAGCCTGTCATCCTCGGCCATCGAGGTCTCCTGGGCACCCATTCCCTGGAAGATGAGCAATGGGAGGTTACTGGGCTATGAGGTGAGTTTATTTACCTAAAAATATTTAAATAACCCCTCCTACTGATTTAAATAAAATACACTCCCCTTTGTAAATGGCCGTGGGGCAGAAGGGTCATGCAGGCTGTGGGATAACCACGCAGATTTACAAAAGATTGCCCCAAATCTTACTTTTCCTGCCCCTCCTACACCCAGAAGAAGGATAATTTCTTCTAACTATTATTGCCAAAAAAAAAATCACTGACTGAAATTGTGTTTTTCTTCTTGTGCTGATAGATACTCATGTGTCTAACATATCTTCAAACTGACATCTTTTTTTCAGAATTACATTTACTTTCAGAGAAACTTTTTCATAAGGTACATTTTTCTGAGTTTAACTTGTTTTCTCTTTAATGAAGTAATGGTTTTCCTCTTGTCATTCTTTAATTCAAGCAAGATCTAATATTTCAATTTCCTTTTTCCTACAGTCACACTAAAAAGAGCAGCAAGCGTGAGAAGCACATGGATAAGAATATTTTATTTTTGCACAGTAAACACATTTGTGAAACTTTAATGTATTTCTACCTTTTTCAGCTGGGGAGGGGTGGGAAATGCACTTAAAAGAGTCAAGTGCATTGCTGTGGGTGAACAGTCCATTCCATGCAAGATTTAAATGGTTTTGCTTTTATATCTCCTAGGTTAGGTACTGGAATAATGGTCAGAAAGAAGAATCTTCAAACAGAGTAAAAGCTGCAGGGAATGAAACATCAATAAGGATCACGGGTTTGAGGAGCAACCTGGCCTATTACACAGCTGTCCGTGCCTACAACAGCGCTGGGGCAGGGCCCTTCAGTGCCACTGTAAATGCCACCACCAAAAAGCCACGTGAGTATCTGCAGCTTGAAGTGGGCACAGACTTAATGGTGTGCAGGAAAAACAGTGGCATTTGCTGGGAATCACAGTATGAGTGACCTGAATTTTTGTACAGTCCAGAGCAGGGGTGAGTTGCACAGTTAAACCGCGCTCGGCCAGCAGGAGTGAAGCTCAGCTGTGCCAGTGCAACCCAAGAAGGATGTATAATTTCTGCACAGAACCTTTATTATGCTTCTAATGACTGGTAGAAATTGAAAGGAAAAGATCTCTGCTCTTCAGAAGGGGGGAAAAAAAGGCTTGTTGAAATTTTCAGTGTTCTATAACATATTTATAAGTTCTCTAAGGCTTTTGAAATGCAGTGATCCTCATACAGTTCATGCAAAACAATCCTTCATGTCCACTGTTTCCCCTTGAACAAATTGCACAAGAGGCCACTTTGCTGTTACAAAGGAGAAATTAAGCTGGAGAACAGATTGTCAAAGGCTGCACTAATTTTTCTACAGTGGAAATATTTTTAGTGGGCTCCTCCACTGTAATACAACCCCGAATCAGGGTCATCACTCTTGAAGTGTTTCTGTCAGAGGCACAAGGACATACAATTAAATATGTCTGAAAGGTCAAATTCCCTGGAATAGTCATTAACATCCTTCTACCAGAAGTAGTTGTGCCATTAATATTATGAAATAAGCTAATTTATCAGAAATTATTATAGGCAAAAACGAGTGTCAGGCTGTCACTGAGGACTAAACCAACTCAGATTTGCCCAGAGTTTAAATATATTATATGCAGAGTTACCATGAATTGGCTGATCTGAAGTAACTCACTGCCTGTAGCCTGGACAGAACATGTGATAAGTAATTTTTTTGTCTAATTAATCATCTTTGTGACTGGTCCCAGCCTGGTCAGCTCAGGGATTTTCAGTCCTTTTTTGGTGGCCTTTGGGATGTGTGAGAACTGGGCACTGGTTTGAACAGATCTGGATCAGGCCCTTGGTCAAGATTGCTGATATTTGGAATAATCAAAAAGGAAAAATTAATTGCATTTTGACCATCTTGCTGGTGACTAAAGAGAGCAAAACCCTTGCACTGCAGTATAATGTCACTCTGAAGGATCTTGCTAACTACTAGTTGAACTGACTAAGACAAATAATTCTCTCTGCTGCGCGGCAGAAACTGATTTTTCATTCAAAAGTGTGATTTTTTAATCAATCCCAATTTCTACTTTAACTTGAATATCTGTGATTGATGTGTTTTTTGCCATGAAGGATTTACATTCCCCCCACAGGGCCTACAAGGCACCTCTCAGTAACTCCAGCTATATCAAAAAATACAAATACTTCAGTTCAATTGGCAGTATATTTCAAGATTGAAAATTGAGTCTTTGACAAATAAAGTGTCTTTGCTTTTGTATTTGAAATATTCCTGTTTGCAAGCCCAAAAATAACAGGTGGAGGTTTTTTTATAAAATATGCTATATAAAATGGCAGGTGACTGGGGAAGACTTGCCTAAGTTTATAAGACAAGGTGTCACAATTATTTCATATTTAGAAAGTCTTAAAATACAGCCAGATGTGTTCTGTCAGTCAGTTCTAATTCAGAGAAATATTCATGTCCATGACCAGCTTTAAGCACCTGAGGAGTCTCAGAAATCCATGCAGCTATTTGCATCCTTAGCCCTGGACATGTACTTCCATGACATCATGGATCAGGATCTGACCCGGTACAGATGAAGCTCTGCAGTTCTGAACACTGAAGATTACTGGAGATTTTGGTTTCTGAGGCAAATTGGAGCCTTCTGAATCCTTTCCATAAGCCAAGTGATAGAGAGAGGCTTGCAGCTTTTATATATAATTATTCTTCCCTTTTTTCACATGTCATCTTAATATTTTGTTGTGGATTTCAAGAATGACTCATTTCTTTTGAAATTCAGCTTTAATAACCCAGTGTGAAAACTACTCATATATGCTGTAACACTTCATTCTCAGGAGTGAAACAATCTCCTTTTGCATTTCCAAAATGTGGTTATTATTAGTACATCAGGTTAAATCTTACTCAGTGCATAGAACAAGACAAATGCTGCAAAAAATACCTGTGAGTGGTTGTTTGACTTCAGAATAATTTCTTTAAGTCTTGCTCTTACATTTTTGTGTCTATTTTTGAAGTATAATCAGGTGAGTTTTGATCTGACTGCTCATGGAAAGAAGGTAGGGAGTTACCTGTGGGAAGAAATTGAAATGAGGAGAAGAAAAGGGGGGAAAAAACCCGTAAGCACATGGATACAAGTGTTCAAAACCACTATGAGTGCTTGGTACTTGAACCTCCAGCATCAAAGTCCAGTCCACCTAAGCAGCAGTTGCCTCCACTAGGTGACAGCAACAGTAAATTGTTTTCCTTAACACATTTAGGAAAGATTTTAATCATTGATTGTGTCACTGCATGGCCCATTTTCTGAGGAAGCAACCTGAGGTACTGTAAGAGGTTTGTTCTTCCTTTGCCTGCCCTGGGAGCTTGGCAGTTCCAAGATATATGAAAGCACAGCCCAAAGGATGCAGCTCCTTTGGAAATAACAGGCTCAGGTTGCTAATGAACAAAAAGCCAGTAGAGTGCCTTGGCCAAAGCTCACTGTTGTTCAGCTCAGACAAGGGAATGGCAGGGGCTGCAGGTCAGAATCTGTGAAATATTTCTAAATTACAAAGGTTAAAGTAAATCAAGGTAGTGTCTAGACTGGAATAGTCACTAAGACCAAATTTGTCAAACAATCTCTTGGGAAGTATTTTCTTGTTCTTGGCACTGTACTAAAACTGGAAATTTTCTGTTGCCACCATTGTTTTGCTCAGAGTTTGTTCTGACTGATCACCCACGTCCTAAGACACATGCTTCTATCTGGCTGCATTTAATGAAGGACCATCAACAGATAATTCAGCTTCAGAAATAACATTCATGTGGCATTCTATTTTTTCCTTCCTTCTATTTTTCCAATTTAGCCTCTGAACCATAACGTGTACAAACGAGGAACCTGCACTTGAGTTGCTTTTGCATCCAAAATGTAATGACAGTCAATTACCTGAACTATTTCGTACTGTTGAATAAATCACTAATGCCAATTAAATTAAAGTCATCCTTCTATTATGTATTTGAAGCACCCAGTCAACCTCCAGGAAACGTCGTGTGGAATGTCACTGACTCCAGAGTTATCCTGAGCTGGGAGGAGGTGACAGCAATGGGGAACGAGTCTGAGGTGACTGGGTATAAGGTCAGTGAAAACAGAGCTGGAAGCAATCCAGAGTTGGCTTTTTCTTGTCTATTTGCATGTTGAGGGGATGCACAATGTCACATCCTTCTTCCAGATTTTAATCACATTCTAACAATGTCTCATAACCACGGTCCTTTTACCACTAATTAATTACCTTTAATGTACACTAATGCCTTCTTGTGCCTTCTCTTGGGATCCCACTTACCACACATGTACCACTTGGATATGGGAATGTGCAGAACACTAAAACTATATTACACCTAAATATATAACACTTCAGAAGAAACCAAATAATCCAAGATTTAGCCTGGTGGACACAGTTTCCCTTGCTGGCCAGGTATATGTATTAGTGCCACAGTTATCAAACTGATACTTTTAAACCCTTTTTTTGCTTACTTACTGTGGGACTTGCTCATTTTCCTGATAGAAATTACACTCTTAGATCTGCCCTAAATCTGATCAGCACACAAATGTACAAATATTTAAATATGTCATATAAAGTGTGTGTAAAGGAATAGCTAATGATGTTCTTGATAAGGTCTGTGTAGCTGGATCCCACGTGATATATTCCTGCTTGAAAGGTTTAGGCTGAAGGTCTGAGTTGTATTGGCAAGAAATTCATGTTTACAGCTTGTTCCAGTGTCCCACCACCAATTATATTATTACCTACAATAATACTATATAATACATACCATTTCTAATTCAATCTGTAATAGCAGGCCTTGACTGATATTACCTTCTTTCTTTAAATACAATTCTGCCGAAGAATATTAACCGAAAAAAATTCAGATCTTTTCACACCGTCGCTTTGAAAAGACTGAAACCTGGATTGTGAGAGGCCCAGATAAAACTGGCAGGGCAGGTCCTAGAGGAGGGTGTTGCCTGTGTTGCAGGTTTTGTACAGGACCAGCAGCCAGAGCAGCATGAACGTGCTGAGCACGGAGCAGACGACGGCCGAGCTCTGGCTCCGGTTCAACGACGATTATATCATCGAAGTGAAGGCAACCACTGAGGGTGGGGATGGCACCAGCAGCGAGCAGATCCTCATTCCCAGACTGGCCAGTAGGTTCAAGCTGATTCCCTTCACTTTGTCTTTTCAGGAACAAGAAAAAAAAAAATAAATTAATACTCACGCATTGGGTGGTAATAAGGTCATAAAAAGAAAAGCAATTAACAGTCTTCATGCCCTTATGCTCGACAAACTCCATTCTGCTGAACTGGTAAATTACCATGTAAATTAGTATTAAAAATGTTAACTTTTTTGCTTTCTCTCCTTTTTTAAAAAAATTATTACCTTGAAAGTAGAGTCATAGAAACACAGGATCATTAAGGTTGGAAAAGACCTCCAAGATCATCGAGTCCAACCTTTGACCAAATACCACCTTGTCAGCTGAACCAGAGCACTAAAACATTGCCTACCATTTCAGCATTTTGCAAGGCACTCCTGGAGTTTAAAAATATTTACTGTGTTTTTGTAAAATTCTGCTGCTTGTAAGAAATAAATTAAAAAAAAAACACAGTAATTTTTGCTTAGCATCTGGGAAGGGTAATAGTTTGGCACAGCACACAGTCATGCTTTCATTTAATCCTGACCTTTTCCATTTGTCACAGGTATGGATGCAAGAGGTTCTGGTCCATCAGTCTTGAATATCTTCAGTGTATCCAGCTTCTTAGCAACAGTATTTTCCTTGACCCTTAATTCAGTGTTGTGATGATACATTTGCATTTGCTGCAAGAAAAAAAAAAAAAGAAAAAGAATTGGTTACTAAAGTGCTTTTTTTAAAAAAAAAACCTGCAGTGGTTTATGCATGTTTTTCTTCTATCCTGACGTGTTTTTAAATTCTTTATATTTCACTGTAAGTTGAAGTAAAAATACCGTGTAAAGTTTAGCAAATCCTTTAAAAAGGAATCTAAAATGCCTTAATACTTGAACCAAAGGAGTTTACATATTACATATTTCAGATACAGTGTAAGAGAGAGGGAGAGCAGTGGCACTATGGTCAGGGGAAGAGCTTAGCTCAGTGAGAAACTCCGTTTTTGCAGCGACACTGAACTGTTCTGGGGATGTTCTGCATTGTTACAATACTGCTCTACAGAGAAGAGATGAAATCAGAGACGTGGGTGTTGTCAATCAGACGATAACACGGGGACCAAGAGGCTGTTTTTAAGACAATGTCACAACCCAGGAGGTTTGGATCAGTTTTCTTAGTGCCCTTTCGTGTCAGTTCTTCTAAATCTAGCAAGAAATCCCATCTGGAAGGGAGGGAAGAGTCTCAATATGGGTGTTAGTTTTGCACAGTCCACACTGGGGTGTCCAAGAGGGGCCTCCACTGCTGCTCCTAAGGAATGATCTCACAGCTGTGTTTCAAAGAGGCCTCTCTCCTGTATCACAGATGTTTACGCACCTTTTCAAACACCTGCCCTTCCTCTCCGTCCATAAATTCTGAAGTTCATTTCCTCAAATCCCCACCTTATATTTTTTAACCAGGTTCTTCATTCATAACCAAATCCTCCCGCCTTCAGGCTCATTTTTATTGCCCTGTTTGGGCTCCTGTCCATTTTCCACTAACAGAAATTCCCAGTTGGAAGCATTGTTGAAATGCAGTTGTACCATGGCCTTATGAAGAGGGACGACCACCACCTCCCTACCTTGAGATGTGCTGCTTCCAGATATGCAGCCCCAAATTATCTTGCTCTTTTATCTGCACTGTAAACATCCTTAATTCAGTGTTACAGTCAGAACTCTCCTTCCTGCTGCTCTTTAAGCAATTCCAAACTATCTCACCTGCTCTGGCACTCAGACACACCCCACTACTGTCACATGATTCTGGTAAGTTTATGGCAATACTAGAGGATATAATAAAAAATTACACAACAGCACTTCAGGCTTGCTATTACAGAGAAATCTGTGCTTGCTTTCATAGCAGTATATTAAAGATACATTAAACCTGGTCCATTTGACATCTATATTTGTGAATTCAGTCAAATCAGCCTTTTAGACACCTTTTCTGGAGCTGACCCTGTAACAGCACATGTTCACATGACATAAAGCATATCCTTTTAAAGACTGTTCTTTTTAAGTTCACAGTATTAATTACAACACACAAAGGGAGAACCAGGATTAATGAAATTACAGTAGCACTGTAGAAAAAATACCTTGATATGCATTCAGATAGCAAATTACCTGATTAGCTCCAGATGACACTATGTGCTAACTGTAGAAGTAAGCAAGAGCTGTATATACTGTACATAGAGAGCTATAAATGACTAGTTGCTTTTCCATGTGGCAAACCAGTGTTGTTTTCAGACACATGCAAAGGGGGGGGGGGGGGGGGGGAGATGGAAATACAGGGGTTCTTAGTAAGT
>VYXB01010342.1:438382-618929 GCA_013397135.1 Pachyramphus minor
GGGAGATGGAAATACAGGTGTTCTTAGTAAGTATATAGTTATGTTTCATGCAACAAAGAGTGACTCTGTTGTTTCACATAATTATATTCCATGTTCCTGTACTGCCATTCTCATGCATTATTTGTATTACTTAATTTCTAGTTATATATCTCCATGAGATATGTACCAGGTACCTTGTTTCATATTGAAAAGTTCAAAATTTATCCTTAAAAACTTCGAGTTGTGTGTGTATCCTATGGTTATCTGTATGCATTTTTTTCTATTGCTCTAATAAAATATTTATTACATTGAGGGATAATAGAATATTTCAGACTATTATTGCTTCTTCCTTATATATATTTGCACATTTGGGGGGTTTACTGCATCTAAATATGGTTGTGCTTGAGCTGCTGAGCTCCACCTCTACCCACAGGTTTACAGCACAGTGAACAAACAGCCACTTCCCTTTCCCTGGCTTCATTTCCCATCTATCCAATTAGGCTGTTTCCTCTCCTCTGAAATGGAAAAAAAAAACCAAACCCCAATGTAATTACATTGAAGAAGAGTTAGTTCTTTATAGTAATTTATTCAGTGTTTCACTATTTAGCATTAAGCTGCACATCCTGTTTTCCACTGCATCTTCCCGTTCCCTACACAGCTGCATCTTCCTGTAAAGCCCAGACTTTTCAGCACTAAAAACCTTCTCCCTGGCATCACAGATTAAACTTCTAAAGCATGGATTCTACCTGCATAATAGGGAGCTGGTCCAGGTGCTGCCATAAGGATTAATAGTGATGCCAACACCAGTGTATTGAGTAAATGGGATTTTCCCTTTCAGGTGGTTGTAGGTGGACACACCTGCCTTGCTCTGCTTCCCCCAGTGTCCATATAAGTCTTATTTAAACTGATCTCTGTTTCTTACATCATCTTAGTTTAGTAAATGGTTGTTTGCATTAATAAAACTGACTTGATTCTCCAGTGAGTTAGAACAAAGTAAGGTGTCATTGGGAAAGTACAGGAGGAAGAGGTGAAGAGGCAATACAGGATAAAGAAAGGGCTAAGCCTACCTCTAGCAGGCACTTCCAGAGCAGCTCCTGTGACTGTCCAAAATTAGCAATTCAGTCCTGGAGGGGAAAAAAAGAAAACTAATCAATAATAATGAAAACTATGAATAACATTGCTTACACGACAGGCACTGTGGATGGTGGGGAAGGAAGTTCTACCTTTCCACTCGTACTTCCACCAAAACCAACCAGCACTTTGTCACAACTATTATTGGAAATCTAGGAAGAAAGAAGGATAGGTTTCAGTCACAGTTTTTAATAAAGCACTACTGCAAAATTGCATTCTTTTCAATTCCCTATTCAAAAGCAGAGCTGGGTTCTAAAGCCTGAATTTCTCAGAGGTAGCTGGAATAAGAATTTTCTAAAAAAAAAAAAAAATCACAACTTTTTCTTTGGACAGCTTACTGTTGGATATGTTACAAATATGCAGGATCCTCTATGAATACAAAACGAGTTAAAAACTAATATCACTTCAGCCCAAAGAAATATTGGAGATCTCCATTTTCAACTTAATTTGCCTTTCAGTGGTGGAAGGCAGACGTGGGCAGTGCCTGTCAGGTTATATATGTTATGTCTTAATAACAGGCAATAAAGCAAGGTGTCCTGCATGAGGGAGTGCATTAATCTGACAGCTCTCTGTCTGAAATGAATAACAATGGAATATTGTGAAAATAAAACGAGTTTGTAAACAGGCCCTCGCTCTCTTAGGGAAAACAGCCACCTGGATTGTTTTATGCTAATGCTTGGAGCTCCTGAGAAGCAATAAAAAGGGATGTGTTTAGCAGGGATAGAACTGAGGGTGCATTGCTCTGGTTTTAGCAAGGCTGCTTCATAAAAAGAGGCAAAAAAAAAATCTTTGAAGGTGGTGCCTGCACAGTGGGAGCTGCCACGTGGTGGGAGACATGGAGCACCACTCACTGCAGCTCTGGAGATCAGGCTGCCCTCCTGCAAAAGGAATTTTCTAGGGTGGCTTTCCACTGCTCACAGCTGCCTTCCCAGCATGGTCATAGCTTGGGTCTGAGTGGGAAGCAGGAGGTACAGCCTGGAAAGAGGACAGAATTCCTCTTTTTCCAAGCTACTCCAGCAGCCTCAGCAAAGCTCTGTTTCTCAGAGGTGCTGCTGATGTCTCACCCTTGGCTTGGAAGTGTTTCCAAGGTCAGCTGAGGGTGTGGGCATCCTCTGACTGCTGCTCTCGTGAGGTGCACCACCAAGTTCCCCTCCCAGAAATTTCTGATATTTTAAGAGACACTCACCTTTCCTTTCATGGATCCTCTTCATCACCTGAACTGCCACATTGCAGTGTGTGTGCACTGGTCCTTGTTGTAATTCATCCCGTGCTCTTTGCTTGCTTTGGGTTTAAACTCTCTGTTCTGAGTCTTCACAGTTTGTGCATGAGAGTGTTTTAGTATTAGAATTTCGCAGGACCTTCATGTGCATCCTTCCTTTGCTTTTTCCATCCTTAAGGGTCAAGAAAACTTGATAAACTCACTTGGAATTAAATTTCCTTTCTCGAGCTCCCTGCTGATCTTTTTGAGGTCAGGAAATATCTTTGAAAGTCTTTTTTTTTTGTTTTTTCCCTTTCAAATGCACAAATACAGAAGATGTGCCAGTAACCCCGTGCAGCATGGCTAAGACACTTTCTTCCCAATGTACCCAAGATTATTTTCTTACCCTTTAAGGGCATAATTAGTGCTGTGAGGTCTGGGCCATGCCTGCTCTCTGTGCTGTGCTCTTCATTCCAGCTCAGCCATTAATTCCCTTTGGGTGGGGGAACATCAGGGCATTGGCAAATGCTGAAAAAGGAAGGAAGGATCAAAAGCATCCCATTGGGAACCATGGGAAAGGGTGCAACTTCAAGATGCTCATTAATTCAGCCCCTAAGAATTTAAACTCAAAGCAACAGGGAGGGGGACAGGGGGACATCCAAAATTACCCACCAGAAAAGAGAAACTTTGGAGCGTCTCGGTCCTTGCTGCCCTCAGCCTCCCAAATCCCACACTCCTTGGGATGGAGAATGAGAGGAGGGACATGGAGTTGCTTTCCCTCTCCATTACCAGTGGGATTGGAATCCCCCAGCAGCACACAGGGAGGGTTTCTGTGCCCGTGTAGAAGAACAAAGTGAATTTTTTGTCACCTCTAGGAAAGGTGCTGCAGATGTTCCCCTGAGATCGGAGCACCGGAATTCCCTCCCTGTGCTCATTCCTTCTAAAGAGGGAATACTGACAGGCAGGAAAGGTGTCCATTGGGATTGCTCTCCCCCTGGTGATTCCATTTTAGGGGATCATTCCATTTTATGCTGGAACACAAGCAATGACCTGTTACAGCAGCTAAAGACATCAAAAGAAGCAAGTCAGAGAAAACAAAGGAAAGTCCAGCCTTTCGTGCCCCTGATGATCCAAATAATAAATCACTTTCCCAGCTGAGGGCCTGGAAAGCAGTTGATCAGAAAAGGACATGTGTTTAACAAGAATTTCCCTCATTAGCAATCCAAGGAGGGCCATGCTTAAGGCAGACAAATAATTTAATTTTGTCACACTTCCTAACATTGCCACCAAACTGAGGCATTTACAGTCACACTTGTCACAACACTAATTATCTATTTGAACGGCAGAGCTCCACTGATTGAATGAGTTCTGCAGTGAGAACAGATCATTTCATCAGCAGCATCTGATTGTCATTACTTTTTGGATACAGACTATAATGACAGGAAATATGGCTTTGGTACCTTTACAGCAGCTTTAGATGAGATGGGGGGGAACTTCTGCAGCAGCCAAAAGCTTCTGCTCGTGGACTGGAAAACAATGTCTTGGGGGTTTGTGTTGCCTTGGAAACATGAAAAATAAAGCACCATTAATTACCTATTTTCAAGCAACCAGTGTATCCAGTGCTGAGGGCCTGATCCAAGGCTAATGAAACCCTCACCCCAATTTCAGCACACTTGGACTGATCAATCAGCTCTTCTGAGCAAGGGGAGGACCGAGGCAGAACAAAGCTCTGCCAAGTTTTACCTCTGGCTGCGATTCCAGGCAGCTCCCAGCAGACACTCCGAGTGCAGTGGCTCCTCTTCCCTTCACATCCACGACTTTGAAAACATCTTCACCTGGTTTTGTTGTTCAAATACATGCCCTCTTTTTTCAAACAGCTGAACTAATAAACATCCAGGCCAACACACATATATAAATCCCACATACATATATTTTCTCCAGATGGGAAACCAAGTCCTGGTCACTGGCACAGAACCATGAGTTCAGCAAGACCTTCTGCTGTCATTCTTCTTACCCAAAAGACTGCCGAAGTCTCTACTATTATATCTTCTGTACAATCACTTTTAAGTGCAATAAAGCATTTTTAACTACTCCCATTAGTATTGATGCTTTGGTCCTAATTTTATAATTGGCAAAGGTAACTTTGTACAATAACTCCATGAAATAACTCTAATAATAAATAACTCCTGGAATTGGTGAAACTAGAATCAACTACTTCTTGTGGGAGTTTGAAGTTGTCCTAAAATTTTCTTTTGGGAAGACTGTTCACCCCTGCTGCCAACATAGTGCAGAGCAATCAGCTAAAACTCCAAAAGTATGGAAGGATAAAAATAATTCCAGTAATTTGGAGATCCTGCCCACAGCACAAATTTGGGGCCCAGCACCCTCCCAGGCTGCTGGAAAAGAACCACTTTCATCTTGTGCACCACAATACAAATGCTATTTTTACACTGGTCCCAGATATTTTAAGCAAAAAATGGCTTTAAAAAGACTGAAAGACAATCTCTTCCTTTCATTTGCTTCCATTTCTAAATGAGGTGTAATTTTGAATTTTCTTTTCTCTCTCCAGTTTTCCTCAGGAATAATGCCAGTGGCAATCTCCATGAATCTCTTGACTCTTTCTGGAGGTTAAGCTGACTACAAGAAAGCTGGATCAAAGGGAAAGAAAAACTTTGTTCTAGAAACACAAAAATATTTACATAATAACAAGATAAGCCAGAACTCCTCGTTTCTACCATGTAGACACGCTTGTAAAAAAGGATGTGAAAAAATTAGGCCATTTTTAGTTTAACTGGGGAGGTGAGGAGAGGAGGGATTTTATAGTTCATGTAAGAGAAGAGAGACAGGGCTGGAAATCAGTTTGTAGTGCAGCTAATTGAACAGATCCAGAGTTTTCAGGGCTTCTTGCCTGGAGGAGAAGAATCTCTCAGAGCTATTTTGATGCACAAGAGGAAAAGAGAATAAAGTTTCCCACCACAGACAATTGAGTAGGAAACAACAGCCAGAAACAACTGGATTGGAGCTCTTGGAAAACACGATAAGAGCTTTTGTTTCAACCTGTTCTGAGCTGCTCTCTGAGCTCCTCAGCCGTGACCACAGATTTTGGCAGCAGACTAAAAACAGGCCTGAAAAGAGATAATACAAGTTGAACTGGGGTTTGTCACTGCAGAGCAATAAAAAATTAGAGACAGTTTTTCACAAGATATTGCTCAAGAACTGACCTCTTTTGGAGCAGCTCTAGTAAACTCAGAAAAACGTGATATTCAAGACACTTGTCGATATTTATTCTAATGAGTTCATTATCTCTCCTCACTGATGTGCTGGAACCAAACCATAAATGTTTCCCTATCAAACACCCACTTGTTCCTGCCCTGGGAGGAGCAGAGCCATCCATTCTGCACTTAATTAGCTGTCCTTTAGGAAAAAATGAGAAAGGCCATGCTTTAAATTAGACCCATCTGGTAAAGGGTTTCTTGAAAAGATGAGGTTTATGTGATGTTTTGGAGCTGTCAGAGGCAGAGGCCATCTGTCCTGACTAACTGCTGCCAGTCCTCAGGATTCTGGTCTGTAATGATTGTTGATATGAAAAAGGTGACTGAGGGGTCAGAGTGCTGAAATCTGAACAGGAACATCGTGGTGGAGTCTAATAAAAGCCCAGGTAAGGAGATGAGGAGTGAGGCTTTGCTTCCCAGGACCTTCCTTGCCTTCAAGGACATCACAGGGCTCTTGAGTTCAAGAAACAGCCAAGATGCTGCTGCTTGTGGCCACATTTCTACTTAACTAGAGTTTCTGCTAGAAAACGTGGCTCAGATTCAGGTCCCTCCCCAAGGGGTTTTAACTCAATATCTCTTGATTTTCCTGAAGCCTCATGGGTTAGAATTGTCCCTTACACCTACCTGAACACCCAGCTGTTGGGTTGGAAAGAAAGCCCAGCTTTTAGAGATGAAGAAACCCTGATTTCTAGTCCCAGATAACAACGCACTAAGTGGGCTCCATTACATCCAGCCCATGGCACGGTCACAGCCACAGCTCCAAGGCTGAATTGCTGCAAATCAGGCTTGGATCTTGTTTTTTACCCCAATTCTCTGTGGTTTCAATTAATTTCCAACATGTCACGTGCCCTGTTCTTTGGTCCCAACCCAGCTGAGGTGCAGGCACACAGGTCCTGCCTCTCTGCTCTTATCAAGGCAGCACAGGGCTGGGACCAGCTCCTGAAGAGAGAAATTGCTTACATCATTCATGATGCCTCTCATTGCCAAAATAACCAGACAGGCTTAAAAATATAAGCAGGCACTGTGAGGGACAATATGCTTAAAATGTTGAATTATATGGCTGTGGCACAGAATGGGAAATACTTGAAATTAGAACAAAAACATAAGGTATTAGAGAGATGCCACACATTCACTGCATGTCAGACATCCATAATGCATCATGCTTTGCTTTAAAGGCAGAAGGTGATGGTGGTGCCCAGGTGGCTCAAGGAAGATATCTGAAGTGCCAAATAAACATTATTTGTTGGTTGAGTTCCCCTTGTACCCTGCAGGGAAGGGACCTGCCCAACAGCTGCTTGTATACAGGCTTTACAGGCATTCTTCATTAGTGATAAAAGAAGTGTTTGGACAGAGAATCATGGAATCATTTGGGTTGGAAAAGACTTTCAAGGTCATTGAGTCCAACCATTAATCCAGCAGTGCCAAAGCCACCATTAAACCATGTTTCCCAAGTGCCACATGTATATATCTTTTAAATCCCCCCAGGGATGGTGCCCCCACCACTGTCCTGGGCAGCCTGTTTCAAGGTTTGACAGCCCTTTCAGGGAAGACATTTTTCCTAATATCCAATCTAAACCTCCCCTGGCACAACTTGAGGCCATTTCCCCTGGTTACCTGAACAGGAGACTTCCATTTCTCTGTCTGTGCAGAACACTGAAGTTTTGTGAGCATGGTAACTTCTGCACAGAGAAAATGGATGCACAGATAAACACACCAAAGGGCACAGGGGGAAAATACACCTATGCTAGGACTGGACTCCTGCCTCCAAACTTCACAACCTACTCACTTAAACAGATGAGGACAAATATATAAAGTACATCCCCAGAAACCTGAGGCAGCAGGGGGCTGGTCTCTCCACACCAGCAGCACAGAAGATGCTGATTGCCAGGTTGCAGATAGACACCACACATTTTAGAAATTAAACTATAAGTGGTTGGTTGTGGTTTTTTGGGTTTTTTTTTACCACATCAGTCAGATTTCTGTCTGTGGGAAACTTTTCCTCAGAGAGGCTCTTTTCACAGACACAGCAGGGATGGAGGTAACAGCATGAAATGAGAGAGCTTGAAAAGCAGCAGCATGCTGCAGGAAGCCCAGCATTTGCATGTTAAGCTACATCTATTCCCTGAACGCTCAGACACATGAAAGCAACCCCAGATTTTTGGTTAGCAGCAGATCTGTTCGCTGCAGCCTGAATTTAAAGGTCAGGGATGTTTAGAGGGTTGTGGGGGGTTTTTTTGCACTTAGCTGGAGCAGTGTTTTACACTCTTCCCCTCGGGAAGAGCAGTGGGAACAGCAGCAGCTCCGCTGTGCTGGGACATGGGGTCACAGTCCTGTTTGTACTAAACAGTGTCTTGACATCAGCCCCCATTCCCAGTGCCAGTGACCCTGGTTCACTGGGATGTTGTAGGAGACACACTGCTCTGATGCCCGTGACCTTAACAAAGAGCTTTTTAGTGCTTGTCAGGGCCATGACAGCTGAATCTTTTTAGGCATGTAAGTGAAAAGCAGCTGAACAAAACCCACTGTCTTGTCAGAAAACACAGCCCTGAGGGAAGCTCGAGATGTTCAAACTCAATTTTGACCTTTCTCATCTTCAAAAATCAAGCTTGTTTGGGACCAGGCTGAAGGTTCCCTACCTGATGAGGCAGTTCTGTGCCCTCTGGCTTTGTGCCACGTGGCTGGAGGGGCTGGCAGGGCTAACACCCATCATCATCTCCCTCCCACCAGCACCACAGCACCGCCTCACTGGCACCACCAGGGCTGTGGGCACAGATGCTCAGTGGTGCCTTTGCTCCTCCTCATCCTCCCATGACACCCTGATGAACAGTTGAGCACTGCAAGGTTGTCATCCACACCACTGAGCTCCCCAGGATGCTGTTTCCTCCTTTCCTTCAGCATTCAGGACCAGGTGAAGAGGGAGATAAAGAATAAAATGATGACCCTTGTCATTGCCTTCAAACGAGCAGCACTCATGTGGCTGCATATCTGAATATTCAGGAGAGGGGCAGAGCTACACGCTGGATTTACTGAGATAAATGTTGGTCTCAGCTGTTGAATTCCTGGTGCTGATGAAGGCTGCAGAATAATTGTATGTGTGCAGAGTGGATAAGAGGTGAGGGCTTGCTGTTGCCTGCCAAGAGATAAAGGACTCGAACGACTGCTGGTTTGTTTGGGTTTATGATTAGGTTGATATGGCTCATGTCTTAGTATACTGATGATATGGGTGAGCAGTTAAACAGAAACAGAAGCCAAGACCCTTGGACTGACCTGAAATACACTGGAGAGCTGATAGGAAGGACCCCTGGAGGGACTGATCCAACCCCAGAAAGCAGTGGATACCCCCCAGGGGTTATTTCAGTCCTTCTGGACTGGTCATTTATCTCATGCCGGCGAGATGGCACATGGTCCCATCCCCTCTGATTGTGCAGCACAATTTCTAAAGCCACAAGGGAGAAAGGGATGGGTACAGATCCATCTCACATCCCCCAAACAGAGACACACACCCCAACACTGGCAGCAGAGGCAAAACCCCCCAGACTTCCCAGCACAACTGCACGTAGTGGGATTTAAAAAGCCCTGTTTCCAGATGCCTGCCTTCCCCCTCCTCACCTTCCCCTCGTGGTACTGGCATGGTTTCTCCCATAACTGAGGGAAAGCCCCTAACTTCAGAAGCAAATCATTTGAAAGACAAGTGTGCCTCACTCAGAAATCCTCCAGGTACTTGTTCAGCACTTCACTGACGGGCGAGCTCAGGTCTGACAGCAGCAGCTCTCAGGGGTGTCAGCAGCGTCACACAGGGCACTGGGGACATTCAGTGGCGTCACTGAGCCACCAGACTTGCTTAGGAAGGCAGAACATCCACCTGGGGCTTTGGCAGGCTCAGGTTTTGGCCTCCCAGCTCTCTTGCACGAATGCTCTTATGCTTTGCTCTGCTGCCTCCACAAGCACTGACGGTGCTGAGGCACCTGGTGTGCTGAGAACACCACTCATCCTGGTGATGAACGTGACAAAATTGCCTGGGGCTTTGGTTTGTTTTTTTTTAAACACTTGCTGTATCTAGATAAACCCCCTGTCTTATGCTGGAGTAAATTTTCTGTCATCTCTGCCTGTAAACCTCCTACTCAAAGGCAGCATCTTCCACTACTGCAGTGCCTGGGGCATCTGTTCAGGACAACACTGGACGCTGTGAAGTCTCATGGTTTTGTTCTGCCACCCAAGAGCTCCAGCCCCAAAGCACCTTGAGAGATTCCACTCCCTCCAAGTTACACATCTACCACATAGCACAGCACCACGGGCTGAGGAGATTCTCCTTTTCCCTCTCTCCCTTCAGCAAATCCACACCTGTTTATGGCATCTGATGCTACTTTGCACCCCTCTACATTCACCTCTTCCCTCTCCCCTGGTCCTTGGGCAGGTGATAAATCTGTTCCTATTCTGGAACTCCAGTGCTACCAAGTACAACTGAACCTCCCCAGAACCCTTCTCCTTTTCAGCTCTGTCCTCTCTGTGTGGGTTGCAATATACGATCTTACATATGGGATGAAATCAGCTGTAGCTGTCAGTGACCACCTGAAATGGGGTTTTATGAAACTGCAAGTAGTAGCAAACATTTCAAATCAGAGAAAAAGTTCTGATATACCTATAAATGAAAATATTACTTTTAAACGCATTATTCCATGAGAAATGTCCTACTGCATTTAAACATGTGGCTCTCTCAGGCTTTGGTGCACTCATTGAAAATTTTCATCATCAAAATCAGAAAAATTAGACCAGCTTTGAATCAGAGTCACTCACCTTTAGAATTCTCATTCGGGCTCTGCTCAGGCTCTCGGGCACAAACAGCTCCACATCCTCTGACACACGAACGGTGCAGTCAGGAAATGTTTCCTTTGGAAAAAGTTGTGACAAAAAGAGAAGCTGAATCATCACAGAGACTCAGTATAGGGGAATACTGGACAGTCACTGCCAGTCTCATCACTGTGGGCAACACAACCATGTTTAGAGGCTACAAAACATGCAGCCAATGTTTGCATCTCATAAAATACAGGTGAATTTTGTACAACCTATGACCAGCTTGGCTGCAGAGTGAGTTGGGAGGCATGGCTGAGGTAGGAACTCTACTGTCTGCTCGATATGTGATTTTGGGCACATTTGCAATTCATGTTTAGAATTCAATTATTTACATAGCTGACAGAAATGTAAAAGCAAATAAGATATAGAGTGGAAATATTTGTGGTTTCTTATGACAGTAAAAGAAGACAACTTCAAAACAGCTTTAAAAATGAAGGCCAACATTATTTCTAGATTTACAGCTTTTAATGGTTTCAAAAACACACACTCCAAACTAAATCAACGATAAGCAAATGTTAGAGATGCAATTCATAATATACATGCAAGACCACAGCCTGAATTGGGAATTCTTGTTCTGAAACCATATTGCCTCTGTATGGTCACAAGGAAATTAGAAAACTACACATATGAACCCTTTCCCTATACCTGCCATGGGCAATAGAAATCCCAGCCCATAAAAAGGGCACTGCAGTGACCATCCACATTACCTGAAACAAACCATCCACTTTTCTGAAACATATATAAAGATGGGTGAACAAAAGACAAAATTGGAGGGTGATGAGCTCATATGTTTCATATTTCAGTCTTAACTCTGTCTTCCCATCACTCCTGCCATGGTAAAGGGAGGAAAATGGGGCTGAAAATTACCAAGCAGGTGTTTCAAAGACATCCGTAAGCAGTTCTGCTATAGTCTAATTAGTGCTCTAATGCATATCACAGTGCAGACTCATCATTATTTCCTCTTCATTAGCTGCTGAAATATAATGCATCTTAAAAAAAAAAAAATAGTCAAGCCCATTTCCCTTCTTTTTAAATTTAAAAAAAAAAAACACCAAGAGCTTGTTTCTCCCATTACCATAACAAAGACAATAGGAATATGATTAATGCATGTCATCTAAACTATGTGCACTGTGCATTAAATACCAATGCACCATCTCAGCCTAAAGTGAGCTCCCAAATTATAAAACACACTTGTCAATATTAACACTTGCACCAAAGGAAATGTTTAGAAAGAAAACAACAGGAGAATAAATCTTTTCTTCTGACTGTTTTTGTATAAATGCTCAACCCTACTCCTGTTCTTTGGAAAGAAAGAGACCACAAGTCTGCCAGAATGCACCCAGATTATCCAAGGCATGGTCTGACCAGGTGAGGAGAGAGCTCCAGGAGATGTCTATCTTGTAGTCACTCCTGTGAGAGCAGTTGTTGTCAGCTCTACACAGCTTTAAATTAGGTTTGGCTGGTGATGCCCTCTCTGTGCCCGAGCACACAGCTGCAGGATGGAGGGATTGCTAAAACACTGCCATTCCTCTCAGCTCCTCAGATGGACTCTGCAAGTGCTGCTCCCAGGATCCCAGCCAGCCCCTGCTCGGCTGATCCATGTCCTACTAACCACAGTCCCAGCAACACAGAAACCCCTCGAGGGCCTGGTCTGCCCGATGGTGACACGTGTTCCTAGAACAGCTCTGTCCACTGGATGTGCCTCACACAGCCCCCTGTGGGGATGAGCTGTGCCAAGGACCAGGCTGTCTCCAAGCCTGAGCCTGTGGTCCAAGGTGTCCTTGGTGGTGCAGTGAGTTTGGTTGTTCAAGTCAAACAACTGGGGCAGAGCCCGGAGAGGCCTTGCAATAATTTCGGAGATTGGGTGATAGATCAAGGACCCAGCTCCTTTCCCCCACCCCTGCACAGACTGGACACTCACAAAAGAGCAGGAAGAGCCACCACAGCATCCCTGAGACAAGACATTCCCTTTTCCACCTCAAAATTCAATTCTCCATCAAATGTTGAAAACTAAGACGAACTCACCGGAGGGAAGAGCAGCCGAGGAAGGAACATTTTTATGCCTTGGCCTCTGACAGCCCTTTAATTACAGCACATGGCAAGTCTTCAGCAGCTCCCTCATCATGATCACCTGAATGCAGCTTAAAGCCTCTCTGCACTCCACCTTCTCCAACAGAGCAATGACAGCTGCTTCACAAACGATCCCTGATGAAACATCTATACTGAAGCTTTACTGCAACAACAAACTCTACTCTTCCACTAGAGAGCTACAGAAATTTGGCCAAGTTTTAGAAGAATTCAAGCCCCAGCTAGAAAGGAAACCCCAAAGTGGGTACCAGAGCCACACTTCAGTGCCAGGTTACAGAGTGTTGTGATCCAAAAGCACCCCACAAATACAAGCCAACAATCACAGTAAGTCATGCCATGGAGAGGGAAAACTTAATGTGCCCTCACCTTAAAGACAGTCTAATTGAGGTAAATAGGTTAAACAATTTAGCACAAGTTGTTCAATAACTGAGTCACAGAGCCTGGCTTGGAATCCAGAGATCTTGTCTCCTGCTCTCATCTTGATTTAACATTGCTAGAACCAACTTAATTATTTTGTTTTGTTGTTCCAAAGAGCTGAGCATAGGAAATAGTCTAAATCCTTGTGCAATGCTGAAAAGAGCTTGATGGGATTTTGCTTCTTTTGCTGAGAATACCCAGGACAAAGAGCAAAAGGTTGAAAGTAGATGGGCCACCGAGTTCTGGTTTGCTTTTACAGGTTGTTTTGCCTTATTTTTATTATTAATCAAGAACACTCTGAAGTTTCCTAAGGAAAAGGGTAATGGTGTCAAGAAAATTTAACATGTGTTTGAGGTGAATTCAATGCAGCTCTATTACCTTCAGGTCAGCTTGTTTTTTACTTTCAAAGACAAGTTTACATCTCAGATTAAAGAAACTATTGAACCACAGACAAGGGGAGCTCTGTGCTGTACCTCGAGCCATATTAAAGCAGCTGAGAAGCACAGGACTTTGATAATGTCTTAATGCACCACGGACATGGAATTTGATTCCATGTATTGATCACTCTATACACAATTAGTGGAGTAAGTGCAAGTTTACAACTGGTGCAGGTCCTTACTCTTGTTTTTGTAGTGAATAAAACTGACTGGAGCTGAAGTGTGGGGAAGCAATCATGTTCCCTGACCTCAGAGGTGACATCCAGCTGCAGCAAATGAAGCACAAAGGCTTTTAAAAATCATGCACAAGAGCAGTCCATTGTAGTTATGCTGACTGGTCTCTCACCTATGATTTAAAAAGATTTTAAATAGATGCTTAAAGAAACATGATTTTAATTTTTTTTTCTAATTGAGGTTAACCTCCAGCTTGAAAAAGTCAGAGGAAGAGGGGCTTGCTTAATTTCAGCTCCAGATAATTCTATATTTGACAAGTAAAAACTGCAAAAAAATTTAAAATATTTACAGGCAATAATAAAGTTTTTCTCCCTGTTTTTTCAGCTGAAAGGTTGCAGATATTTATATTGTATTCTCATTGCTGATTACTCAACAGACAGAGGTGTCTTTTATCCCTGAGACTTTTGAAGATGTTATTTTGACACGTCCAACAGGCCAACACCCACTCAGAACCTCAGGATGTAAGTGTAAAATCAATTAATTCAACAGCTATTTCTGCAGCCTGAAGTGTAATTACCCATGAAATGTTGACAGTTTTCAGGACAGCAGAAATTCCTCATTTATGCTTAACCTGGGCTGTTTTTCCCTCCCTCCCTCCAAGTGCAGTGTGTGGATGTGCAGACAGAAGTGCTGGATGCAGGTGAGCTGGTTCTCACTCTGGACCAGTTCAAACATTGTTTTACCCCTTAGGAAGGTGTGGTGGAACATGGACATGTCTTCCAAGCCCAGACTGAACTGATAACCAGATCCATACCAGTAAAGATGCCTCTTCTCTAAGTAATGCCTTCTCTTTTCCCATCTTCCACCTTTCCTTCGCTTCTCATCCCACTGCTGGGGGTTTTGTCTGTAGATGAGCAGCTTTTAGAGCAGTTTCTGTGGAGATCTGCAGGAAGCCATCTCCTGCCTCGATGAACACATGCCTGCACAGCATCAGCTCCACGACAGCAACTCACCACCTGCCAGAATTCAAGGACAAGCACTGGGGTGGGGGTTTCAAAAGCCCCCTGCACCCCCTGCACAGAGCTACAGCAAGAAGTTTGCTCCAGTTATGGATGCTGGATATTAACAACAACTCTAAACACAATAATTAGTTCATTTATCTCCAACTTACATAGCCTTTGTGTAAAAGAGTATTTTGCAGTTGAATAATTTTAATTTTTTTAGCTCTATGTAAAACAGGCATCATCAGTATAATCCTTAGAATCTAATAATGATTCCATCAGTGTAAAATCATTATCCTTAGGCAAGAGGGAAACCAATTCAATTATGATGTTGGTCGAAAAATCGAGGGTGAAAAGTTGTAGTACATATTAAACTTGAGGCTGGAAAAGTTGTAGTACATATTAAAATGGTTACTACAAAATTTGTGCATCCAGGCTAACAAATGCTAATATGTTCTTTTGTTACCTTCTAATTTATATGATTCATGTAAGCCTGCAGCAAGAGAAACTTGTTTTAAAATTCATCTACATTAAAAAATAGCAATGCAATGAATTGTAAAGTTATTAGCATTCATGTCTGGTTGTGTTATTAAGCTGTACACATCAAATCGGGTAGTACAAGTACAGAAATGTCATAATGAAGTAGAACAGCATTTAATCAGAGGAATTTCTAAAGGTCATCAGAGCATCATATAAATTCATCCATGCATGACAGCAATGTGAAATAAATAACTGAAAGAACACTATAAGAATAAACTTCAATCTTGGAGCTTTGTTTCCAACAGTAGAAGAATTAGCCGAGTTTCATGCTGAGGGAACAGCTAACAAAAAATACTGAATTCTGTAGCTTTAATTAATGAAAGACTAATAAGAGGCAGATAAGGAGTTTTACACAAGGGAGCTAACGAGGTGTGTTCACTGATAGTTCCCTACAACAGCTGATCTCGTACGTCTCCCAACAACTGAGAAGTGTTCAGCTCCATTTTTTCTTCCTCATTAGCCAGATGAGCCCTAAATGATTCCCTTTAAATAACCAACGATTTGTTAATATTTTTGCACTCATAAAAACTCTTTTGACTGCTTTAGGATATATATTATAGGCCTGGTAGTTGGCAGCTCCAAACACTGGAGCTATTTAAACATTCCACATCAGTGCAGTGACAGCCTGTTTTCCTCGCCCAGCGCCGTGAAGCTCCAGCAGGGTGGCAGCAGATGCCGTGGTCACCCAGGCTCTGGTACCTGCAACCATGTTCAGCAGCACCTTGATCTGCACAAATCCTAATTGATTTCACTGGGAACCTTCTCAGAACAAAGCTCAGCTCTCGGTGATGAAAGGCACCGGGATCTGCCTCGGGAGGTGCATTCCCACAGTCCGGGGAGGTGACACATTGCGGCGGCACACGAGGGCAATGAGACAGGAGAAATAACTAATTCATCAAAGACTCTTTCTGAGGCCCTGCATGTATCAGTGGCTTTCACCTAATTAGTTGGCTTGGGGAGGAAAAGAAACCCTGTGTTTTCAGCTGGTCTCCAGCCCCGGGCACCGGCGGTGCTGGAGGGACACGGCAGGTGAGGAGCCCTCCTTCCCTTCTCGGAGTGGCCACTTCTGGGCAGGACCATGAGCCCTGCACAGGGGACCTCCTCCTTTATTCTGTTTGAACAGGATCCCTGGTACATTTTAATGATAAGAACTGGGGGTTTTTGTAATGTTAGTTCTTTGTTAGAGTTCAAGCAAACCCTGTTCCTCCTGCTGCAATAACCATCTCTGTGCGGGCCAGGAGAAGAGGAAGATAAAGCACTTCTCTACTTCCATGGATTTCAGCTGGCAAAACCTCCAAGCACCGAGCAGCCTGGAAAATGGATCTCTCAGCTTTCCCAGACAAATTGCAAATGGGAATTTCCTACAAAGCAACCCCCTCCTCTCCTGCTGGACATGCAGTTCCTCTGAGTTCATGTGTGTGCCAGTCACACCAGCTAAAACCAGCCTCTGAAAGGAGCACTACAGTCATGGAGGACTCTTGGGATTTGGTACCAGAGCAGAGAAGAAGTACAGATACTCTATACTTCTACAGTGACAAACCAGCTGGATTATCTGTGTGATTTTGCGCATCACCAAGAGGAAAAAAGAACATGCTATTCTACATTTCAAACTAATTTGGAGAATCTACCACTGTCCCTGCAGGGAAGTGCTTGTTTGTTCCTCAAATCACAAAAATTAGGTTTTCAAGCCCAGTTCCCAGCACTGCCTCCTTTCCATCCTCCTCCCCAGTGCCTGTGCTGATGTCCTCAGCACAGGGCAGGGGGGGCTGAACCTACAGCCTCAAACTCCCTTCACCAGAGCAATTCCCACACTGGGAACCAACGCCCAAATATCACACACTGGGTCATAATGTTAAAATCATAATCTGTACATCATCCACCTGCTAAGGCAGGACAAGACACACACAAAGAGGATGTAACATTATCACTTTCCATCTCCTTATTTCACACGCCCCATCAAGAGAATTTGTCTTCTTTTTTTTCATTTTAATTCAAATAAATTACTGCAAGAAGCAACAGACAACTCCAGAGGCTGAGTACAGTCTCGTGCATCATTTTTGTATTTTTTTTTAATTCATTAGTGTCTACACTAAATGAAAGAATTTATAACCACACTCAGGTTTCCTGAGAAATCATCCTAGCAGCATGTTTACTGAATCAGCAGGAAAAATGAATAAACAAAATGAAATCAGAAAAGAAAAGCAGTATCTAAATGAAAGCCAGAGGAGCTGAAAAGAACTGTGAGATTATAATCTTAAATTAAAACCGCAGTGAGGGCAATATAAAAGATATTCTAATCACTACATCCAATTAAATGAGGTAAATCACTAAAGCATGTTAAGTGCCTTAACTATTATAATAATTAAGAATCAAACAGAAATCAAGCATCTTTGAAAGACTGATGATGCACATTAGTGCACAGGGAATGCTGGTTCCCACTGAAATGCAGAGGCAGAGCAGAAAACACGGGACATTTCCTGGCACCCAAAGCCAGCACAGGTGTGAAGATGGGGGTCCTGTGTGGAAATTCCCAATGGGAAAGGGAGTGTTCCACAGTGCCAATGGTGTCCTGAGGTGAACAGCATCCAGTGCCTGTCCCCTGCACAGGGAGAGCAGACAGAGGACAATGTCTGCAACCTCTGCTTGCTGCTGCTCAGCTCCTGACAGCCCCTCTCCCTCACTCCTTCCTCCCCAGGGGGACAAGCAAACAGGAATCTGATGAGAAGTACCATGAAAAACATTGTACTTAAACCTCAGTGCTGTGGGCAAACAGTGCTTTGTATGTTTTATGGTCTCACTGTCTGAAGCTCCAAAGTATGAATTAGAACCGCAGAATCTTAGAATGGTGTGGGTTGGAAGGGAACTTTAAAGGTCATTTAGTTCAACTCCTCTGCCATGGGCAGGGACATCTTCCACCAGATCAGGTTGCTCAGTGCCTTGTCCAACCTGATTTTCAACGTTTCCAGGGATGGTGCTTCTACAACCTCTCTGGGAAACCTGTTCCAGTGCCTCACAACCCTCATTGTAAACAAATTCTTCCTTATGCCAAATCTGAATCAACCCTCTTTTAGTTTAAGACCTTTACCCCTTGCCCTGTCAACACAAGTTCCTCCAATGTGGAACAACACCCTTAGTGACAGCATTACTGAACCCTTCCATAACAAAGTGCATTATTGTCCCAATCCCCTCAGCACACCTTGAACATCCTGGTCCCAACACAGGGATGGATTTCAGCACAGCCATCCAGGAAAGAATCTGCTGCTCATGTACAACTCCTCATTAAGTTACAGACAGTCATCTTCCTGTTCTAAATCAGTCTGGGGCCGTGCATGGGTGATAGATATTTTAATTAGTAAAATTAGCAACCAAGAAATACAATTTAGACACAAGATTTATCTGCAAATGATAATTCCCCAGCTTTTCTGCAGTAGCTGGGGCTGAGCTTTCTGAATACAAAATGGACACACTGAACACACAACCACCTCCTTGATGACTTCTCTACTTCCAAAGAGGTTTCAATAAACCTGTTATTTTAGTGTCAGAGCATCCCTGCTTATAGAGGACCCATTTTTACTAAATCCCACATAACTGTGGTTTCCCTGCCTTCAGAAAGCGAGGCTAAATATTGCAGGATGGTTGAAAATTAGGTGGACTATAAAATTGGAGTCAAAAGTGAGATTTGTCTAGACAAAATGTACTCAAATTTGGGAAGAACAGCTACAGACAGAATCCAGGGAGGGAAAGTGGTCCTGCTGGAGTCCTCTGCTGCATGAAGAGACTCTGAAGGGCAGTAGGATGTGTTCAGGAGATGCAATGAGCACAGCCAAGGAGGAGTTGTTTGCACTATGTTTTCTCCTTCTTTCACTAATGCTTTAGCTCTGATAATTATAAATAATCCAGACAGTTAATTTAGCCACATTGCCCTGCTCTTCAGGGAGAAGGAATAGTACTGGAAGGACTAAGATATACTGAATTTTATGGGCATGTAAGTAGTTTTTTTAACAGTTCTCCCTCTGCTTTCTCTTTGTACATCCCTTTTGCTTGACAGAAGTTAGGACATGAAAAACACATTAAGAAAAAAACCAAAATTGAACAAGAGCAACATGAGGTTGGTTCCTGTTCTTCTTTGTATTTGTTTTCCCTATAAGAAAAACGCATTGAAGGGCTCAGTGTGGGATTTCATGTGTTGCAATTTTATCTCAGGAAAGTAATCCCTCCCACACCACCCCGGATGGAAGGGAAGAGAATGTAGCAGCAATGTAGGTTTTTCATTCCTACAGTTTCTTTATTGCTGGCAAGTAAATACACATTGAGCACAACAATTCATGCTAAAACTATAAAATATCTGCAGTATATCTAAGTCTCTTTGAGAACTGTCAAGCTTCCTTTCAGGTAAAGAAGAAAAGAGGCAACTGTTAGGGAAGGAGGGGGTCCTGGGCTGTTTTAGCAGCAGGGAAGAGCTCAGAGAGGAATCTGAACAATCTGCACTTAGCTAGGACCAAAAGTTTTATTAGGGGGCTGTGACACTCCCAACTCTGCAATTCCATTTGCAATGCCACTTTTAAGAAGCTCCTTTTCACCCAAGTCCAGCTCATAATCACTTTTGTGTCTTGAACCACAGAACTATTAAAATTTCTCCGTGTTAGACTAAGTATAGGTTATTTCATTGGAAAGACTGATCCTTGAATTCTTCCTGTAAAGCATAACCTGCTCCCACCCCAGTGCTGAGAGATCCTGGCAGCCCTCAGCTCTCTCAGAAATCAGAAGATTCCCCCCAAACTGCTGACTCCAAACTCCTGGCACTCTCTCCCAACACCCCCAAGCAGAATTGCTCCCAGCCCAGCCAGGGATGCCCAGCCCTGGGTCACCACCATGGGTTGGAGTTTCTTGGCTCCTGCACAAATAACAGATTAAAAAGGCTGTTCAACACATCCAAGAGCACAGCCCTGCACAACCCAGGTGGGCACTGAACCCCCTCAGATGGTGTGAAAATCCAGCACTGGAGCTTCCTTCAGACATACACACAGCGTGGGGAAGGGGTTTAACTCAGGCACACCAGCTAAAACCAGTGAGCACCAGGCTCATTTCCCAGTGGGGATGGATGCACTGACACCTTATCAAGCATGTGCTGCTCTCAGCTGTAGCTTTCAGACCAGGCTCACACCAAGTCCCACTGAGGGGATTTGCAGTTTGATGCTGCATTAAAAAAACCCACAAGTTGAAGACAAAAAGCAGCAACAGAGTACCAACATTAATCCAACAAGGCTCACTAGAGGAATCCCTTCAAAACTGATACTTTTACCCACAATCCAGTTCAAACTTTCTCAATTTTAACACAAAAAAATTGCAAACTACATCGGAAAAAAAAATCCCAGACCCCTGAGACAGCCTCAGCCTTCAGTGCTTGTGCCACACCACGACCGAGACTCCGCTTCAGCTTCTTGGGTTTTAGGGTTATTTTGGGGGGGGTCCCCAGGCACCTGCTGCTCCTCCACTTGGCCAAAATGATGCTTCAGTCCCTCCTGCCCTTCCAGACCCCCAGCCACTGCAGCAGGTGAGTTCAGCCTCTGCTGGGCCCCCTCTCCCAACCCTCCCATTCCATTATCTGCATCATGTAAGTCTTCAAACACTCATCCCCAAGGATTTCACCAGCTTCCCAGGCCTTTCAAATGCTTCCTCACTCAAGAGCCTCAACTTATCTGTGACAATATTTTACCTTTCACCATATAAAGCTTAGATTTTTCCCCTGTTTGAACTTCAGTCTGCTTTATTTTGTCTTTTAATATATCTCAGTGTCTTTTACAGTTCCTGGTTATATTATTATGCATTTGAGCAGCTCTCCCCCAAGGAATGACCTTATCTATGGGTATTAAAGCCTGACAGCTTTCAGCTGTTCTTTTGCTGCTGGATTTGTTCTTTGGGCTGGGGAAGGGCAGGTTCAATGGAAAAACAGTAAATATCTACTGAGATCTCCCTGCCCAGATTTAACCCTTTTCACGGGCTCTGACTGTAAAGTCTTGGATAATTCTTCTGTTCTTTCCCCAAAGTAGCCCCAAGAAAGAAAAACTTGCATCTCTAGCAGTATTTTGGAGGTCTGGCATTTCAGAAATGAGGATTGGTTCCCCAAAAGCAGAAGAGGAGAATTTGACCAGAGCAGTGCCCTGCATGTGTGATTAACTCCCCCAGGTCAGACACACTGACCAACCCATTCAAATACAGATGCCAACAGCAATAAGGCAGTACCTGGTCCCTAAATGGGCTTCCATTAAATTACAAAATGTTATTTTACAGTTAGTTTTTCAGCTGGCCAAAAATATATCCTTATTAATGGAATTCTATAAGCCCTCATTATATATTCTGCTTTTTAAGCACCATAAATTGTGAGCTGCCTGATCCTGTGAGCTGCCTGGTGACAGTAAGTTCTTTAGGGTTCTTGCATACAGCACTGCTCTTCCCATTAAATTTCCAATAAAGCATTTCCATTTTTATATCTGAAATCCCAGAAATGGCACTGGAGAAACTCAGCATTTAACTGTTAAATATAACACAAACTATTTCCCTCAGCATGAAAGCATTTTAAAATTACTCCAGTGCACCCGGGGTTCACTGTTGTACTTGGTGAGCTTAGTATGTCCATGGCAACTGATGAATATTCCTGCTATAAATAACAAACCTGTTTGGCAAAGGCTGAGATGTAAACATTGAATCCAGCACAAAGGCAATTTTCTGTCCCTTCTTTTGCTCCCTACTGAAGTAGGAACATAGAGTTGCGTGCTGGAAGGTTATATTTCCATATAGATGACAATATTGCAGAAATCAACAGTTTTGATTGACAAATCACCCACTTGGGGCCAGTGGCTGTAGCAGCAGCACTCCCAGCACCAGGAGTGCTCCCGCCTAAACAGACTGAGGGGGCACAAACAGAGCACAGCTTTCTGAGAACCATCAAAATCTGTGGCCATTTGTGGCTTTGTTGTCAGAAACTTCAAGGCAGAGCCTCACCTGCAGTAGCACATGTGCGACTGGGTCGCTATTTTTCATGTGCAAATTTGGCTTGAGGGCCTGCAAAAGGAGTTAATACCCTTTCCAACAGATGGTACCACCGTGAGCCTGCTTGGAAACACACTCCTTTGGAGGCAGTGCCAGCAGCTGAACACACAGTCAGGAGAGCTGAGTGCAGCCACAATGCCCAGTGCATTTGGGGAGTCACGTCCTGTCAAATATCCACACATTTCCCTGCTCCTCTTGGCCACTTTCCCACTCCTGGTGAGGGACAGGAACATCCCTGCTGTCTGCCCATGGAATGATGCTGGGACTGAGTGCAGCAGGAGCAGCTCTCCATGCCTGGGCTGTGCTGAGCTGGGGGTGGTGGCAGTGTGCCATGCTCCCTCCTCACAAGCCTGGCAGGGGTGCTAATTGCTCTTGAACTGCCATGTCAGATGAACTGTAGCAGCATTCCACCTCGGCTACCTTCCCAGGCTCTGCCAGGAAAGCCACTGGCTCTGCTGCTGGCTATGCCATCCCTCACTCAGCCCGTTGTCTCAGCCACAGAATGGCAACTGCACTAAGGGGTGCTCAGAAGCAGCTTCCTAAACAACCTCAGTCATTCTGCACCCCCTGCCCATCAGGCTGGCTGATCCTCACCTCTGGAGGCTCTGCAGAGATGCCCTACAGACCCTTCTGTGTTTAATGTGCCTGGTACATGAGCCTAAACTTGCACCAGGTCAGACCTGAGCTGTAACCAGAGCAAAAGCAAGTTCTCATTCCCGGCCCTGCTTTCCCCAGGCATCCACTCTCCACAGCACATAGAAGGGGATCAGTGTGTTTTGTCTCACCTTCCTGCCACTCCACCAAAACATCACCAATTCACTGGGACACTGCAGCCACATGAGAATAATGTACTTATTCAAAGACATGTTGAAATATCCTTTGACACAGCATCAGGAAAAAAAGGGTTGAAACCACTTGATTTAGAGGAGAAACAGTAGCACCAGCACAACCCTCCCCTCTGCCCAGGAATTTGCTTTCAGTCATATTATTTAAATCTCATATTTTAGGCACAGTGGCCTGAGCTGAGGAGAGCAGCTCTTGATATTCCAGGATGTGGGTAAACAAGGTAAGCATGAGTGTGGGAGAAATAAATGGGAATGTTAGAGAATTGCTGCTCAGACAGTGCTCAACCCTCCAGCACTAAGTGCTACAATTCTTTGTCATAAACACATAAATTACAGTGTTTATATCAAAGCTCTCAATAGATTATACTATTAATATAAAACTGACAGCTGTCATGCAGCACACACGGCAATGTCACAGCTTCAAAACCTACCACAAAAATAATGGGGTTTGATTCTGCAGCACTCAGGTTTGTGCTCAGGCAAACCCTTGATTACATTCAAGGAAACTACTCAGCTACATAAATAAAGACCTCAGAATCAGTGCCAAAACCATGCTTGTAACACAATTTAAGTACATTATTCTCAAGTAACTTAACTAATTCTTAACATCATAATAACAAGTAATTAAATTGTAAAGCAAAATGGATTTCTCAGTGTAGGTAATATAATATTTACAACAGTAGAATTGCTGTGAAGTTCACTGGACCCATCCAGAGTGGCAAAGCTGCTTTCAGGCAATGGACCAAAAAAGCCAAAAAATACCCAAAAAACCCCAGGTATTTTTTTCACAAAGGTAATTGGATGGACAGGGAAAATATAGACTTTTCTTGCAACAATTCCTCTGTAAACAGCCTCAGTGGAACTGATGGGATAGTTCAGAAATTCAGACTCTGTTCTGCATGACTGAGGGTTGCAAGTCTGGGATATGGCTTGGGCAGCTGGCCCTGGGAAATCAAATACAAACACAGATATTGGGGTGGGGAAGAGGTGAAAGCTTTTACCCTAGAAAAGGGAACAGCAATCAAAGCCCATGAGGAAAAATATACACATGATAATCATTTTAATTTGCACATTTGGGTTGTAGCCTCTTCCCTACATAGCCTAAACAGAGATCAGAAAAGATAGTAATTCATCCACACTTAATACCAACTTAATTTCTTGTAGAATTTTTTACTAGAATAATTTATTCTTACTGTAAAATTTGCATGTGGGAACCTATTGACTGCCAAAAGTTGAAAAGAGCTTTTCTTCAGCTTCTTCTCTCAGATAAATCCTCACAGTAATGGAGAATTCTGGGGAAAGAAAACCCTGAGATGAAATTTCCCACAGGAAAAGCTCCTGCAAAGCCACTCTCACCAACAGGTGCTGTCTTGAAGGTGAGGTAAAGCTGAACAATAAATGGAGTATTTCCATGGTTCCAGACTCTCTTCCACTGAGAGTGGAAGACTGGAGGTGTCCTACAGCAGAGCCAAGGAAAGCATGAGATCTGTTCATTCATTTAATTACAATGAAATGTGATAAATCTAAAGAGAACTCATTCTCTGCATCCAGCAGGCAGCTGGAGGCTCAAGGTGAGGAGATGCTTTCTACAAAGGCTTAAATTCTGCTGCACTCAACTAAGCTGCAACACTTAAATCCTCCTCTGAATCTTGCCCTGGGCCATTTTAAATGCACAAACAGATGCAGAATGAGTCTTTCCAGTAGAAACACCTCTCAAGAGTCTACCCACCTTCCAAATAGCTTTGCATTTTGTTTACTGAATTTTATTGTCCCTGCTTCCCAAGTGCATCCTTTTGAAACCTCCACTGCTTCCTCTACTGTTGCTAATTTTACCTGTTTGGGCTATTTTAAGTTTCTTCCTGCAGGCAACTGTCTTTGAATTCTCTATTAATGCCAAAATGTTCCCATCATCACCCCACAGACATTCCCAAACCAGACATTTCCCTCTTGCCATATCCATGCTGCTGCTTTCACCCTTCCTTCTCTCCCCACTAGGACCCATTCCCATCTGCTGGGGTGTGGGTGCATCAGGGATTCCATGGAGTTATTTCACAAACCTTCTTTTATCTCCAAGTTTCAGAGAGGGTTAGCAAGTCTTCCAAAGAAGAGAGGTTTTGCTGCCACAGACACTATGGAAAATCAATTTATTTTTGTTCTTATCTACAGCTTTATCTGCAAGAAAATACCAGTCCAATATTTCAACATACTTCTGCCAGTTCTCATCACCTGGATTAAACATTCCCATTTTCCCCTAAACTGCCAGGCTTCAAATATTTTATTGCCAATTTTGGAAATGGAAAGCTCACACTGTTTAAAAAAAGGTCACCCAATGCAGGGGGAATCATGACTTTATCAACTGAACCAAAGCAAAAAGACAGAGAAATTCCCACTGTCTGGAGCACCTGCAGCAGAGACCTCACCCCCCTAAGGCCAACCTTAAATCATATCCATCAGTTTATAATTGATTTTCTCCCCTAAATTACAAGGCCAGGAAGGATTCTGAAAAGGCAAGAGCTGACTGGGAGAACCAGACCTGGTGACCCTGTCACACATTGGTGTCCCAGCATCAGTCCCACCAGCACTCCTGGATCCAGGAGCCCTTGATTCACCTGTAAGGGCACCCTCCTCACTGCCCTCAGATGAGTATCAGCAAGAAGGAGACAAACAGGATCTCCTAGGGCTGCAAAATTCACTTTTCCAGCATTTTGGTACAGAATAAGTCTCTGTTTGTCCAAGGGAGGAACAACAAACCCAGCACTGGCTTTGTAAGAGAAGGAAATTCATGGGGAAGGAAGACCTGGGAGTGAACACATCTGGCATCAACCACCACAGCTACAAATAACCCACACAAAAACCCTACCCCATACCAATACCCTAACCCACATCAATATTCTAACCCACATCAATCCTCTAACCCATGAGATGTGCAAACCCCCCAAGCTGGGTGTGAACTCACCAGCCCAGTGCCCGGGCAATGAGCTACTTTCATGTAAATGCGATCTAACCACAGCTGCTGCTGCTATCTCCCATTATTGGAGTTTGTTTCTGTTTACAGGATATTTACATATAGGTTGTTAAGCATTTGAACCCAATTAAAAGCTGCATCAGTCACTGGATAATTCACAGGCACTGACCAAGCTGCTCCACTCGGGAGCTGGCAGAGCACTGAAAGACTTTTAGATTGGATATTAGGAGGAAATCCTTGCCTGGGAGGGTGGGGAGGCCCTGGCACAGGTTCCCAGAGAAGCTGTGGCTGCCCCATCCCTGGAAGTGTCCAAGGCCAGGCTGGACAGGGCTTGGAGCAACCTGGGCTGGTGGGGTTGGAACAAGGTGATCTTTAAAGTCCCTGCCAACCCAACCCATTTTATGATGATTTCACTATTTATATTTGCTACAACAATTACACCTTCCATCCAGTTGGGGAAGAGTCTGACAGCACAACACCTCTCCCAGCACAACCCTCTGCTTTGCACTTCCAAATGTACAACAGTGTTTTCTGATCTCTGCGCTGCTGATTCTGAAACTGTTTTTACACCCCATAAATTCCATAACGCGCCAAAGTAAAGATCTCCAAACCATCATCATTTAGGACAACATACATTTAATTCTGTGCAGTAAAGCTGCTAGCACTTATTGCAGTGCCTTTCCTAGAAAACAGCTCAGTGTCATTGGAACAGCGGGGCTCCTGCCTGCAGCTTTCCCGGAGCACGGAGCTGGGAGATGGGTCAGATCTGAGCACAGAAAACACAAACTCTGTCAAGGCAGCAGAGCTGCAGCTGCTCCTGCTGAGCCTGAATCAGCTCTGGACAGGCTGCCCTGTGGAATAAAGCAAAGGCAGAAAGGTCTGAGGCAAATGGCCAAGCCAGGCTTTTTTCTTTTTTCACCCAAGTGAATTAACACGCTGACAACTCGCGGCGTGTTCCGAGCTCAGGCTGTCAGCCGCTCACTGCCTCGTCTGGAGCAGGTCTGGAACTTGGGTATGAGAGATATTCGGACCTCTCACCTTAAAACCTGAAAGGTGCTTCTGTTTTCCATTCCCCTGGATGCCCTGTTATCATTTCTGGCTGCTCTCCTCACCCCCAGTGGTCTCTGTGTGGTGAGGATGTCGTGTTTCTCCTTTGGAGGCTGCAAAGCCCATGCCCTGTGCCAGGACACAGAAGCACAGAAAAGCCAAACACACACACCCCAGCCCTGGGAACCCAAAAGACTCTAAAGCCTCACACATCCAGGGTGTACACAGGTGACAGATCTCTGTCCAGATCTTGTCCAAGTCCCAGTCTTGCCATCTAAACAACACAGCAGGAAGGATGGAGGACCACAGAACGTGCAAGCATGTGTCAGAGCAGCACAAAGCTGGTGCATGGGCTGCCAGGCCAATAACAAANACGCAAGTGTGTGTCATCTTTCTGGTACAGGCATCAGGAGCAGCACAAAGCTGGTGTATGGGCTGCCAGGCCAATAACAAACACTGCTATTGATGTTAGAAAGGGAAAAATAAAAATTCCAGACCACAATCTATGAATACATAACAAAACAAAGCCCCAAATCCATGTCCTGTGTCCTCATGCCCTGCTATCATACCCTCTTCCTTCTCCAGCAGAGCCATTTCACACACATTTCCCCTGACAAACCTCTCCTCCCAGAACACTTTTACACCTTTCAGGCCTAACTTGCAGTCCAATTTTTTCCCATGAATCCACTGAACTGCAGATTACTGTGCAGTTAAACATTTCCTTTGCTGGCTGATGTCTCCTGCGTGCCTGAGTATTTAAAGCCACTTCCAAGTGGGCTTTGCTATCTCTGCTGAGCACACACAGCCAAGTCCCAACATGGGGCTTGGGGTGTGGAAGAGTCTAGCATGGGATGAAGCTGAACAGAGAAATACTGTCACCAAAGAAAGAAGGGGAGGGGAAAGAAAGAAAGAAAGAAGAGAAAAGCTGACAAGAAGAAAAACTGACACTGGAAAAATGCCAGCCCTGTACAGTCAATTTTCAGGCTGGCAGCAGAAATGCCATTAAGTGCAAAAGGAAGAGGGTCTCTGATGACAGATGTATGCACAGGCTTCCACAGGGTTGATTAAAAAATAAATAACAATAAAAAAGTCACATTCTTCTCTAGTTAGTGTTAGTAACAATCTATTGCAATTCACAGGCACGACTGTGCAGCAGTTTATAGCCTGCAGTCAAAGAGAGCCCTTCACCAGCTCCACAGATCAGAAAACATGTGCAAAACTATTCAGCCCAAAACACCCTGAGCTTTTTTCGGGGGCAAATCCCCCGATCAGCACCAAACTCAAAGGCAGATTTTTGCAGGAGCAGGTCCAGCCTTGGCAATTTCACTGCCAGGGCACCACCATGAACAGGGGGGTACATCACCCTCTTCCCAGTTCTGGCCATGGCAACTTTCCAGTGATGGATCCATCGGCACTGGAGAGTCCTAAGAGAGCACCTAAGCTTGTGAATCCCTGCCCAACCTCTTTATCTCTTGGAAAAGAGGCAGAGATCTCCATCCTCTTGCTTGGATGGGGCCCTGAGTGACACAGTCTAGTGGAAAGTGTCCCTGCCCATGGCAGAAGGTTGGAACTAGATTTAGATCTTTAAAGTCCCTTCCAACCCAAAACCATGCTATAATTCTATGAACAAAGCAGACCTTGTTCATTTTGTCACACAGCTGGCAAAAACTTTCTTTATCTATCATTCTATGCAGATGTACCTTTAAAAATTTCTTGCTGCAGAAAGATGAACTGTTTTCAAGAACTCAATTCAAATAAATTCAAATTTAGGGTCTTTTCCTGATGATTATGATACTTAACCTTTTTACAAAAATCCCTGTGTGCACTGAGATCTTCAGCTGTTAAAAGCAATGTGGACTCATTGAATTATTTCAAACAAATGGGACTTGAAAATTAAGCTTTTAAATGCTATATATAAAAAAGATCTTAGAAGTTTAAGGATGTAGATAGTCACCTCGTAGGACTTTTATTCTGAGTGCTTCTGTCAGTATTTAAATATCTATGAAAACTGGCTCACTGCCACATTTTAGAAATAAGAATATGCAGCAAGATCTTTAAATGAGCTTAGACACCCAATTCCCAGACATTTTGTCCACGGCTCCTAAATCACTGTGTGCTTGTGAAAGGTTTATCTTCCAGTTAAACAGTATCAGTTGTCTGAAAACCATAAATGCAACAAGTACCTGCCATGGTAAATTACCCAGCCAGCCCAGCCAGTGCCCAGCCCCGTGATTAAGTTCCATGGATTAACAAGCAACTCCATTTCACTGAGCTGACTGTACCAGTGCTTTAGCCCAATGCAAATTAAGAAAAATGTGTTGGCATGAGAGTATTTCAGCGGGGCAGGAGCCTGTATTTGTCACGGGCAGAGGACACAGGCAATCACTCACTGCAGCTCAGCAGAGCTGCAGAGACTCTCCAGGACTTTGCTTGGGAGCTCTAACAACTCTATCAGTGGGATCCAGCAACCAGAGGAGTGGGAGAATTCTTTCAAGAGACCAAGCAAAAGTCATCACTGGTGGGTAATGTCAGCCCTGGCAAAAGGCAGAGGAGAGATGGGTGATGCTCTTCCCTGGAGCAGGAAGCTCCTCCCAGCAAAGCCCAACCTGCCCAGGGGGAGACGAGAGTGGCTGCACAGTTTAGGGGGGAAGGAGTCGATATCACACATCAAATAACCCAAAGCAGCCTGGTAGTAACAGGCTAAAAATAACTGAGTAAGCACAGGGTTTATAAAACTCCAAAATCCCTGCCAAGTCTTACCAGAGGAGGACACACACTCCTCCCCCTTCCCAGGCATCTAGACAGGCAATGCAGAGGATTTAAAAAACACAAATGAATAGGTGGCACATCATTTTCCATGTGGAAGGAGAAAGAAATAAATCCCTACAGAGTTCCCTGGTTTTCTCCCAAGCAGCTGTTGCTGACCACTGAGAGGGAAAGGAGGTCTTACATGGCACTGCAATGGTTTTGTTCCTATTCCACTATGTCAATACTATGCCTTTGATTCATTAATTGCACCTGGTATAAAAGCCCAGCTCCTGACCTCAGCAGCAAAGGGTGGCCACTTTATTCTCACCCTGTTTTCTGCACAGACATTTATAAATGAGGGACACAGGCCTTTCTGCAGACAACTCCTTCTCTGGCTTTGTTTTCCTCCTCATCTAAGATAAAAGACATTCTTGATAAAATGTATTTGTACAGGTTTTGTCAACAGAGAGCTATAGTTAGAGCTGGCTGGGTGACAAAAAACTGGGCTCTTCAAAACATACATTTTAATGACTGCTGGGATTCTCCATGAGGATGGGAAAAGGCCAAAGGAGCCTTGGCACTGCAGGAGGGGAAGGCAGAGGTTTGTGTCCCCAGCCTGAAGAGGAGCACACAGAGCTCCACAAAAACACTCCCTCTGCCAGGGAGTGGATTCAGAGCTGGGTCCTGCACTTGGGTCACAACTACCCCATGTGCTACAGCCTGGGGGAAGAGGGGCTGGAAAACTCAGGGAAAAGGCCCTGGTTGACAGCTGGCTCAACAGACTCTCCTTTCCACCCACAACCTTCTTAAAAAATGATTGTAATTCTTACAATTTGACTCCTGACCCTCCCTTTGTCTTCATCTTTTCCCTACAAATTTTATCCAAGCATTTTAGAGCAGCTGTGGCTGCAACAGTGATCCCAAAACACAAATAGTCAATGAACTGGTAGAAAAGCTGACAAGTACACGTCCCATGGGGGAAGAGAGTCTCATCCCATTATTCAGGTAGGGCAGGGGCAAAGCCAAAGTTTTTGTGTCAATCTTCAGCTTGGAAGCAAACTCCAAGCACCATTTAGACAACACAGAATTAAAGAGAAAGTATTAAAAGGAAAAAAGAATTAAAAACCCCAATCAAACAAAAACCAACCAAACAAAAAAAAACCCCACACATGCACAAAAAAAAATCACAACCAAAACCAGAAGAAACCTTAGTTTTGGGGAAAAAGAAGGCTCTTAAATCAAGAGACAGTTAGCTACTGTCCATTCCAGGAACATCTCAAACCTGCCCAGAGGCAAAACAAACAAACCCAGTTCTTTGCTGGCATTTGGGACACTTTAATGCTACTTGCCCTGGGTACTTAATTTAATATAAAACAAATCACCTTCGAGCAACAAACAAAAAATTTGCTAGTAAACAAGACAGCTCTAATTATTTAACAGTGGAATCCAGAATAATTAAGCCATGGTATTCAAAGTAGCTAAAAGCTAATTATATAATCAAGTATCCAAAATATTTCAACTATCTTTTGAAAACCAGAAAAAACAGGTTGTCTAATTTCAATAACATCTCCAAGGACAAGCCTTCAAGGTGATGCATCTTTGCCTTTCCCAGTGGCTGTCTGGGACTTGGACTCCTTCCCTGGAGGCACTGGCTGCCCATTTGAGCAGCTGGTTTCCCTCCAGGCGTGTTGCTGGCAGCTGGAGGGACTGTGCTCCCAATTCCCTGCCCTCACTTCCTCTTTGGGATGCTGCCAGGTCTGTCTCACCACACCAGCAATCCACAGCCCTGCCCACTGCTGGTGTGGGGTCCAGGCACTGAGGGCTCAGCATGCCCAAAGTTATCCCTGCACAGGGCTTCAGGAGCCTCCAGGGGGTTTGGACTGGTGGGGTTGGGATGGAGGAGTTGGCACGAGGAGGGACAGCACAGCCTTGGGGCAGACACCTGGGAGGAGGCTGGCGACTCATCTGCGTGGCAGAGAGCCTGGAGACAGCACTGTGCCATCAGGCAACCTTGGCAGCTCCAGGGAGAGAGCTGAAAACTGCCAGGAACGTGTCAGATGCCAGGAAAGACTGAGGCTGCCACGTGCAGCCCAGGATAGAGGAGCCATGTCCCCAGACACAGGGCTGGTTTAAGAGACTGTGGTCCCTGAGTGTCTCATTGCCCTCCCACAGGAGCAATGATGAATGTCACATGCTCTTGAGAAAAGGGCAGGCAGAGCATCCAGGGTGATGCTTTGCTCCCACCTTGGAGCTGAGATCTACCTGCCCATCAGCTGGGGCGGGTACCTGGCTCTGCCTGAGGATGTGGGACTGAGTTTCTCAAATAACACAACCCCCCCACCGCATCTCTGATTTCAATTTCTGCAGCCATCTCGACTCTGATCAGCTAATGACACTGGTTTGGTGTGAATGTCACTCCTGGGACATCCTGAGAGCAGCAGGGGGGGGATGGCAGAGCTCCCAAACACAGTCACTGGGGGCAAAGCAGCTGCTAATGAGCACATCTGGCCCCCCATCTCCTCCTCCTCCTGCATCCTGCTCATCAGCAGCCACCACAGCAGCTTTGCAGATGTTTTTAGGTATCTGGGCCTGGTGCCAAATCCACGTACTGACCTTTGAACAAGAGCTATATTTCCGTGACCATGCACGGAGCATCAGCCGCTGCCGAAACCATCAGTCTCAGAAGTGATGATTCAGTCTCTGTTTCCCCTCAGACTTCATCATTACAAGGTCATCAAGCACAGCGTGGTTTAAAACACACATAAAGCAGCCACCAGAGTTCTTAGGAATATCAAGCAGCTTCACTGTCTTTCTGCAACGCTTCAATCTGGCTGCTGATTAACTCCTGCTTTATATTTAAAATTCCACTTGCCAGGAGAATGTCTGAGGGGGTGTATGAAAGCTGAATGACCCGACTGTAATTACAGCCAAATGGATGCTGCAGGGGGATAACAGGATGGCTGCAGAAAGACCAGGGGGCGAAATTAAATACTTGAGAGAAGTATTTTATAAAAATGAATGAAATCCCCAAATTACGAGGATCTTAGCTAAAAGCTTTGCAATGTCTTTAAATTTGCCTCCTGGCTTTAGACTACCTTGTTCAGGTTTTTGCCTATTAGGACAGTTAGAAACATGCTTAAAAATAATACCGAGTTCCTCACCTGATCACAGGAGACAAAGAACAGGAGCAGTAGGAAAATTTAAGGTATCACATGGCTCAAATTTACATTATGGAAGCTGGCAGCACAACTCTATGGCATAGCCCCTGTCCAAAGGGAAGCCACCAAAGGTGATCCCGACCTCTCCTCCATTTGCTTCCACTGGAATCCACACTTTGACCAAATCCACTCACTTTCTGCCCAATGCCCTCCCTTCTTCCCTCTCCTCTTTTTTAAACTCTCGCTTTAGATCATTGCATCTACTTTCTGCCAAACCTGCAGGCTTTTCATCTCCCCTTGCAGGAACATGTGCAAAGAAGAGTAACCAAATTACTTTTTGTTCCCCTCTTGAATTTGAGACCCTTTTGAGCTGGTTTTACACTGCCTCAGCACAGCACAGTGAAGCCTGCTGAAGGGACAGATCCTACATCCCTATTGCTTCTCCCATTCCTGCCCAGCATCCCACTTCCATGCAAGACTGGGACCACACCTGCACCAGTGCATTGCAATGACATGGCCCTGCACCTCTTGGGGTGCTCAGGGACCTCCAGCCCTTCCTTAGATCTCACTCCCTTTCCGCAGCTGCTTCCCGTTCCAAGCCCACAATATGACCCATCCCTGCTCTGTGAGGATCTATGCAGACCAGTAAGACCAGTACAGCCAGTTCCTGGCAGCTCAAGGGTCAGAGGCATCGCTGCCCTGGGGCTGGTTGTTCCCAGCTGTGATATGTGCAGAGCTTATTCCAGTTCCTGCTGAAAACTCCCTTGTTCGAGCTGACTTACTTATTATTTGAGCTGTTAATTTTACGGTTGCATTAAGTGACTCAGTGGATGCCACTAAGGCACGTGGTAGCGTGGTTGACTGAATGATTGATTTTACACAGTTGTCTTCTTCCTGCACTCCTAAGTACTTTTATTTGTGATTAACAAACCTCACCATTTTGCTATTCCACTTTACAGCTCCCTGGCTCTTTTTCGACTTCTCTTTCCTACGTGTTCTTTATGGAGCAAAGATCCTGCTTAGCCATCTCCAAATAAAAATTCTAAAGAAAAATTTAAAAATAAATAAATTAAAAGAAAAAAGTAAAAGTCTGGAAGAGATCAGAGTGTACACACACACTTTTAGGAGCTGATAAAGAAAAAAACCACAACCCACACAAACCTTGAGACATGACATGCCAAATTTTTTGCTGCATTTTTAGTAAGAAGGCAACTTGCTTTGGTAAATATTATAAGGTTGCAATTACAGAGCACCAAATCCCAAGATATTTTAATTCATATATGTGTATATATGATTTAAAGTATCTTGCTAAAACTAAATGCAACTAGAAGACAAGGTTCAAGAAAAACCCAAAAATGTCACAGATTTTTGCTAACCTATTGCTGATATAAACCAAGGATCCAGGAAAGTAAAACACACAAGTAATTAGTAACTTTTTCTTCACAAACATATATCCAAAAGCTCTTCTCATTCCATAAAAATTTGACATTCTAGATTCTTTCTTCCTAAAATGGGACAAAAATTCAATATTTTGACATATCTCAGCTGCAATGTTCCATTTAGATTTTTGCTGGGATTATTAATATTTTAATTCTCTTAATAAAAGTAAAAGCAACTCAATACCTATTCCAGTTTTAAAGACAGTTACTTTGAGCCCAAAAAGGTATCTCAGAAAGACAAAGTCTGCCAAGTCCTGAGCCTGCAGCAAACAAGAAGATGCAGTGAGCTTTTGGCAAGATGAAAGTACAGCAGAGAAGCAGCAGCACTTGGTTTAAAAAAATCCTTAAAATTGAGGAGGCACAAGATGATATCCCATAAAAAAGTGAAAGATTGGAGGGCTGTGTGATCACCTGTTTGGAGACTTCAGAAAGCAATCAGAAGTTTTATAGACATTAGAAAACTTTATACTGCTCACCCAAAAATAAAGCAGTACTTTGAAAAAATTTGCCCCCAAGTCTTCAGAGGATTTAAGGGTAGAGCAAGTTGGTGCTCTTGAACCGAGACAAGACAGATCACACTGCTTGTTAATTATTTTAGGCTGAGGAACACAGAGGAAAAACATAAGTAGAGGACAGTGCATAGAGAAATGTGGGATTCCAAATGCTGTGTGTGCCCCCAGCCATGAACATCTGCCAGGACACCCAACCCACCACTGAAACCTGCCTCAGCCCCTCACAGATGGAGAGGGTTTGGTCCTGAGAGGGGAAAGGGACACTGGCAAAGAGCACAGAGCTCCTGACAGGAGGCTGGGTTGGCATTCCTGAGCAGATGATGTGGACAATGAACAAGCCTCTGGATGCCCAGCCCAGTGCTGCCTCCTCAGGGCTGAGAGCCAGGAGCTACGACCCACAGCCAGTTAACTTGACTAACACCCCTGTAATGCCAGGAACATCCAAATCCACAGCCACGAGGTTCCAAAGAGCACCAATGCTCCCCCAAATCCAGAGCAACACCCCTCCCAGGGCTTGGATCCAGGAAGGAGCCAGGGTTTGCAGCCCAGAGTTCCTGCCCAAGGGAACACACAGACTGTGTAAGGGCCAGCTGGGAACCAAAAATGTGACATGCAGGAGCTGCCTGCTTGGCCAGGAGGAAGCACTGAGCAGGGAGGGGGGGGGTTAAAGGTTGGCTGTGGAGGGCACAGAGCTCACTGCTCCATGTAGGACATGCAGGGCTGAGCCAACTCCTCATCCCAGAGCCAAGACCTTTTTTTAAAGCACAAGAAGAGGGAGGGAGATCAGCGGTGTGTTACAGCAGAGCTGCCTTCCTCTAATAGCTCAGCAATTTCGGCTCCATTCTCTCTGCTGCTGGACTCAAAATACCTCCTGTTTCCCAAAAGGCAGCCCTAGCTGCCAGCCTGCAGGCTGTGCTGAAGCTATTCTGCTTTGTACAGGATATCTGCAGATTTTTTGTGCTGTTCAGAGTGATTTTTTTTTTTTATCATCATCATCTGGGCCTTCTTCAGAGCATTCATCCAGGAAAAGGGACACATGGGGTCCCAACTCAAGCTTCAGTGATTATTTCACTACATCAAACTCTCATTAGATAAGGCAAAATCAACAAATAGTCACCAGGGCATGCACTGGAGAGGAGGAAGGAAATCAAACTATTAATTCAAAGGGCAAGGGGAGCATTTCTGAGCAAAGGATGAAGCTTCTATGGGAGAAAGGCAGCAGCAGTGACGAAGAGGAAGAAAGGGGAGGCAGGAGATGTAATAAAGTCTGAGATTAAAATAGGAAAGAGTTTTGAAGAGAAATGAAAGGAAGAATAAGGAGTCTGAGTGTGATGGAGTGGAAAATGTGAGCAAGTAGAGACGAGGTGGGAAGGTCAGGCAGGGTGAAAAGCACCTTGGCAGCTCCACTGAGCAGGACAGGGAGGCTCATACTGGGAGTGTTCCTGAGAAGGGGCCACTCACCCAAACACAAGGGGAAGGGCAGGTTGCAGAGGTATGGGCAGAAAAAGGTCAGAATTTTTGAGAAACAGTCCCCTTCCCACGGATAAACAAGGCATGGAAACAGAAAGGAGCCAAGTAACAAAGCACAGATAAAAGAGGGCAATGTCCATGGACACAGCAGTGCTGGACACTGCAGCAGGATGGTGGGATGCTATTGCCTCCTCCCTCATCCAACAGCAAACCCAACATGCACAGTGTGTCTTTTGACCCATAGAGAGAACTTCCTCAGCCCCAGAGAGGGTTTAGTGCTTGTTATGTTAAGTCATGACAGTGTTAAGACAGCAAGAGACAGGCTGTACATGGGATTAGGTTGATCCAGTATACCCAGGTTCTCACATCTCACAGACTGATGGTTTGGAGGCAAACTTGCTTTCCTTTAAACCTTTTAAACCTTTTTTCATCTAATCCTGTTCATACAGAATCCACTTTTATCTTCTGATTATACTCCTTACCTCATAAAGACTCTGTACAAGTACAGTCCTACTAGTAAGGCATAATATTAACAGCATGCACCACCTTGCCCAGTACTGAACTGCTCCATCACAGTAATTACTGACACAATAGTGCTTGATCTAGTTGAACAAAATCTATGTACATTCACCAGGAACAGAAGTCACAGCTGCTAAAAGTCAGATGCATAAAAGCAGCATTATAAAGAAAAAAAATGCAGATTTGTGGAGGGGAAAAAAAAAATCTATTGTTGCTGATTTACCCATGTACCAATCTATTTTTGCCTCTAAACTGAAACAGGCTTTTGTTTGGTGACTGACAGATATTTGAGTCACATCAGAAGGGAGAGAATAATCCCCACCTGCTGTCATATTGTTCTCCAGCTGATTGTCCTCTTGATCTGTAGTGCTCACATCACAGCGGGGAGCACACGGAGACAGAGAGGAAAAGGGGGTTGGACAGGTAGGAGAGATGTGCTGGAGAGAGAGCAGTCAGAAATGCACAGAATGGCCTAATCAGCAAAGAGAAAATCAGGCTGTTTGCAGGAGGGGAAAAAAATAAGGGAAAAAAAGCAAAGAAGGAAATGTTGTTGGGTGAGACACAATAACCAGAATCCCATGCTCAGGGATGCAGAGCAGGTAGCTGTGTGAGGCTGGGGCTGGGTCCCCCCTACAACCCACACACCTGATTTTCCTTAGAAAAACATTCTCTACCAAAGCCTACAGCATCTCTATGGTGTAAGACAACAAAAAAAATCCTGTGCAATCCAGTGTTTCAGCCTGTCCCCACCAGCACAGCACGAGGCAGTGCCTTCCCAGCACATTTCTGCTATACTACAATAATCATTCCCCCATCATTGCAAGTGCTGTAGCCTCAGCAGTTAGCAAAATGGAAACAAAAATCATTGCAATTGTATCACAAGTGGCTTAATATATATAAAAAAAATGGCTTATGTACATTTTAACTCAATATTTTAATAGCAATTCCAACACAAATAGCTTTAGTGAGCAGGCAAGCATGTTATTTCACAGCATTTCAAAGGCTTGTGAGCTGTGATTCCTTAGCAGGTCCCCTGCAAAAGCTGGTTTTCCTTTCTCTGGCCTGCAGCCTCTTTCTGTAGAACCCAAATTACTTTGCTGCTATCTGTTCTGGATACCAAACCAGAATATATGGTTCACCGACACCATCTGATATAAAGCATGAAGCAAAAATTACACAGCATCAGCCTGTGACTACACAGAAAGCCTAAATCTGAGCAGTTCTCACTCAAAATGAACACTGGTTTTTCCTCTTCCCCCCCCCAGTTCAGTGGTTTTATATAATTACTTAGGCCAATACAGAAAGATTCATACAACCGATAGCTGAAAAAACGTGTCCATAGGTCAGGAGAGGTCCTGGCTCATTTCAGCTGATACTCAGGGCTCCCTGTCACTGTAGGATGGTGAAAGGACTCTCTGATGTCCATTTACATCTTCCCATAGCCCCACACCACAACCACCCTTTTGCCAGTCACAGGATACAGCCCTAAAGCAGCACCTGAATGCTCGTGAACCTCTTGGGAGTCAAGGACCAACCGAAGCACCAAAACAAGAGTTTATCAGCTGCAGGGAGACACAGCTCCTACAGTAAAGAGCTTTCCATTTACATTTTCAGGATAAATAAAAGTGTGAAAAACGCAAAAAAAAATATTTAAGGCAGATTTTCCAAGCTCTTAATGCTGCAGTGTGGACAGCCCTGGTGCTCCCAGCACTGGGAGTTCCCAGCTGCCCTGGCACTCCCGGCTGAGCGCTGCAACCGCCTTCGAAGCAAAGGATGCCTTTGAGGTACCTCTTTACAGATCAGTTGTTTGTACAAGTGAATTGCTTTTTGGAGTGGCCATGATCCCTCTGGGATCCAGGCTGCTGATCCACTCCCATGGAGTGAGTGCCAAGGCTGCACTGCAGCCCTGCTGCAGCCCAGGGCCCCACACCCCCGCTGCTGTCACACCTGAGGCATCAAGAAATGCTGAGGTAAAAAAAAAAAGTAAAATTCATGTTCTCCAGGACAGATTTGAGCCACTTTGACAAAAGTCCAGGATAATCATAATGTTTCATTCACCCTGAGCTCTCTAACGAGGAAGGCTCATTAACATGTAGTCAAACTCAGNAAGCTTTCTATTTACATTTTCAGGATAAAGCAAAGTGTGAAAAATGCAAAAAAAAAATATTTAAGCCAGATTTTCCAAGCTCTTAATCCTGCAGTTTGGACAGCCCTGCTGCTCCCAGCACTGGGAGTTCCCAGCTGCCCTGGCACTCCCGGCTGAGCGCTGCAACCGCCTTCGAAGCAAAGGATGCCTTTGAGGTACCTCTTTACAGATCAGTTGTTTGTACAAGTGAATTGCTTTTTGGAGTGGCCATGATCCCTCTGGGATCCAGGCTGCTGATCCACTCCCATGGAGTGAGTGCCAAGGCTGCACTGCAGCCCTGCTGCAGCCCAGGGCCCCACACCCCCGCTGCTGTCACACCTGAGGCATCAAGAAATGCTGAGGTAAAAAAAAAAAGTAAAATTCATGTTCTCCAGGACAGATTTGAGCCACTTTGACAAAAGTCCAGGATAATCATAATGTTTCATTCACCCTGAGCTCTCTAACGAGGAAGGCTCATTAACATGTAGTCAAACTCAGGTTTCCCCACCTCACAGCACATCACAGTCTTATGCTGCTCTCTTACCTGCTGCACAGCTTCTCATTAAGTGTGACACAGATTTGTTACATTGCTGAGCTGGCTGTAAATTGAACTTGTCATAGTGAAGTGCATGTTTTCCAGTTCTTCATCTCTTTGGTTCCTGTTGCTATAGTGACCATCAGAAATCAGAGCAAAAAAAGGTAAAGAGAAAGAAGATCCTTTCTCTGTTTAAATAGCACCTTCCATCCATAACACCGGCAGATTCTTTCATTTCAGCTTTACTTGTTAAGATAACTATTACAAAAGAGCTGAGCTCCTCCAGATTGCAGGAACTCATCCAAATCTGCTGAAGCCAAAGACAGTATTTTCAGTGGCTTCAAGGAGCTCTAGATCACGCCTGTGCTGCCTAAAAGATGAATTCAATACAGATTTGCAGCATTTTGCAGTTCATTTCAGCTTAAAATCCTCACTATAGGTATATGTTGATGTCCTGCCTAGAATAGTGACTGATGCTAGGAGCAGCATAGGACATCCATCCAACCATCCATCAGCCTCATGGATAGAGCCAATGCTGAATCTACTTTGTTATCACATGCCCTTTTCATCTCCTGGATTTATGCACCACTTTTTTGTTTAAAAGACAGAATAAGTGCTCTTTGATAGTGAGTATTAGACCTAAAAGACAAAAGTAAGCCACACTTTAAATGACAGGTCTTGGGCAATGTCTGACTAGAGACATGTGAATACCAAAACAGCCTCAACACAGCACGTGCACATGACTGATGAGCTCAGTCTAGAACCAGAAGAGTGGGAGGTCAGATGTTTGGTGCAGGGATCTGCTGTCCCTGATGAAAATGGGGAAGGCACTGGGAACCACATACTGCTTTCAACAAGTTGTAAACTTGAAGTAGTCTAAACAAACTCAGTGTGCCAGTGAACTACAGGTGTGCAGCTCCTGAACAGCAGCAGATGAGCATTTACCAGAGGTAACTGCTTATGACCAGTAATGCTGGACTAAACTTAAATATGGTTTGTACTGGACTTCTGTCTATCCAGCAGGATCTGCACAGGTGATACCCACTGCAGCCACCACACCCAGCTAAGCCTTGTTTTACTTTAGATAGGCCATTTCTCCCTTTGGATACCTTGCAACGTGGAAATGCATGGCTAAATATGTTGATGCACTGTAATTAGTACTATCTGCTGGAGCAGTGGTACCCAAGCAGCAACATATATCAGTAATGAGCTATTTTTAAGCAGCACACAAAGTCAGGTGTTCCTGTTGCACTCCAACCTCCAGTCAATGGGATATCACAGCAAAGGGCAGGAGAGCCTAACTCTGAAGGCAATGAGGGCTGTGGCAAGAGATTTCTATATTGAATAAAAGGTAAACGTTGCACAGATGAAATTAATAGCTTGACTGCTGCTACTCCTTGGATACTGCAGCTTTACTCCTGTGTGTGAGAACCAGTCAGTCCTATGGGCAGGTCGAGACTTTCAGAGTGAAGTTCAAGGACAAAGTTTCTATGCAATCACTGCTATATTTTCATCTCACCATAAACACCCACTTTCCTACAATTAAGGGAAAGCCCCTCAGTGCTGTCGGTGTCATGAGCAGAGCACAGCACCCACAGCAGGACAGCTGCAATGCCAGCCCCAAAACAATGATTAACAACAACATTAGGCAGGAGAAATTTGACCAAACGCTGCTAATGCATCATAAAACAACAAACAGAGAGGAAAAAAATCCCCTCCCAGCAGGCAGCTGTGGCTGCTGCTGAGCAGCTCATCAGCAAGAGCTGTCGTGAGGGCACCACTGATGGACAGTGACCCACCCTTGGCTGAGCAGCATCAGCTCCATAAACCAGCAGGACTCATGGAAATATTTCAAAATGGACCTCGACAAGGCAACTTTCAAACATGACCTAAGTCTGTCAGACTTCTGTGACTGGTCAAAGTGTTGGAGAGATTTGAAGGTATATCTGTAATGACATCGTTCACTCAGCAAGACCTTTATAAACAGGCAAAATCCTTGGGATCATGTTCGAAAATGGAACTTGAAAACCATATTTGCACCCAGTTACCTGAGTGATTGGGCAACTCAGGTGCTCTCAGCACCTATTTACATTGACTTGATGACTGAAATGAGAGGTACTAGAGTTCCCCCTTGGCTCATACATCAAATCTGTGCTCCTGAAAACAAAACCACTTGTTACAACAGCAGCTCTTCCTTCTACCCCAAAGGCTCCTCCACTCCCTGGGGATGTTCCAGCCCAGAACAAAACTGCAGATGGGAACATTTCTGAGTCATGCTGGAAATGCTCCATCTCTATCAACATCTGGCTGTTTTAAAGTCTGGGTTTAAATGCTTTGGGACACAAAATCATACACTCCAATTCCCTTGCTGATGAGCCCTCCACTCCCCCACATCCCACCTACATTAAACACCAGCCATCAATGTAACACCCTGCAATTTACCCCACCCCTGCTTTTTATGGAAATATTAAAAATGAAATGCCAAACAGATGTTCAACAGACCCGGTATGATAAGAAAACAAATTAGAAATAGAAATTATGAAACTAATGTTTTCTTGAGGGAGGAAATGCAAAGAGCTGGAAATTTGATGATTAGTGAAACTTCGGAAATTAAAAGTCGGAACTTTTCAAAAATACATCAGAATCAGAACAGCAGGTGGCAGCAGAATTCCCACCACGAATTCCAGATTTGGAATAACATCTCCTACATCACATTTGAATACTCATTTATGCCCTAAGGTTGTGTGAAAAGTGAGCTGAGAGGAACAAACCGGGGATGAATAATCTCCATTTCCACATCTGCAATCCACTTAGCTGCCAATGGAAGTTCATAACTGAGCTGAAAATATTTGGTGTTTAACATTTATCAGTGACATCCCTGTTTTTTCCACAAGAAGCCCAGAGTTTGAATCATACAGTGAACAGTCTGATGCTGTTACATCACAGCCTGCAGTCCTGAGAGACAGAAGCTGGAAATCTAGAGAGGAAAGATTGCCATGAAGTGTCACAAAAACACTGATAGGAATTTCTAGAAAGCTTCATTCTGTACATCTCAGCCCAAAACTATTTAAGTTAATCCAGGAAATTATTTGGAAAAGGGATGCACAGACAACTGAAATGCCTCTGATATATGCTGGTCAGACTGGCTCCCATAAAAGCCTTATTGGATTTAGGACTCCTCAGGAAAAGCAGTAAAAATTATTATTGATGATACAAAGTTATGAAATATTTAAAGGAAACCATGTTTCCATTATTCTTATTTAATGCAGCATGATACTCACTGAGCAAGACAGACAGAACTGGGGGAGCTGCTTATTAGTTTTTCACAATAACCTGAAATGCAGGTAAAAAACCAAGACCAAAATGCTTTAAAATATTGTGAAAGTGGGGGTGTTTTTATTATTTTGGTTTTTATTTTTTAGCTGGCTTATCCTTAAAAGCTGCTTGAAGTAAGGAGAAATTTCAGAGCTAAGGGGGCCAATCTGGATGGTGCAAGAGGAATTAAAGGACAATAAAGAGAGAGAAGGAGGGTTGGCCAGGACTGTGGCAGAACTGACCAAAGCTGTTGGCTGAATGCAAAGGTTTTGAGAGACCCCAAATGATGTCCCAAAACCCACTGTGGCCAGAGGTAATTACAAGGTTTGAATAAAACCCACAAAAAAATAGCAAATCTGAGGAGCAGAAGGCCAGAGGGGACTAAAAATACGTGAAATTACTTAATCCTATGAAGGATTTTTTTTAAATTATTTGTTTGTAGGTTCAAATAAAGAAAAATTCCACCAAAGTGAGAGGTGATTCTCTGTCCCTCCCCAGTTTGTGAAGGATGAGATTCAAGTCATGAATATTACAGTGACTTAGCGATTCATTTACACAATTTTACAGCTTTGGACAAAACAGAACCGTGTTCCAAGGCTGATGAAATATTGTTATCCACATAATTCATTTTGTGCAGCTTCAGCAATGTATTTGGATTTGTGGCTGTTCCCATTTGAGGGTGAAATTGAATTGAAAATTCATGTGAGAGCCACGTGGGTGAGGCAAGACTGAATATCAGGAAAGTGTCAATTAAATTCCCCTTCCAGCCTGAAATACAAGCCCCATGCAAAGGCCTTGGAGAGAGTCCCCACTGCTGTATCAACTGAAGAAAACAGAAATAACTCAAGCCAGAGGTGAATACAAGCTTAGAGCAAGACACGATGGTAAAATCTAAATCTATTTTATTAATAGTGTGAATGTTGATTGCTGCTCACAGTAATGGGAGGCAGCAGAGCAATTTATGGTTTTTCCTTTGATAACATGTATTTATTAAGGATGTTATTGATTAAACGTAAATTAGCAGCTCGCTGATGAACTCATCCCTCATCTTTCCATTTCTGCCATAGCCAAAACCGTGTTGGTTGCTTGGTTCTCAGTTCTGACTCTGACTTCCAATATTTCTGGATTTTTGTGCTGTTTTTAGAAGCTTTTGCTTTGTCTGTGCAAGCATCCAAGTCCACACACTCTTTCTGGAACATGCTGTTCCATACACTCCTTACACAACTGCACCTTTGAGCACACTGGAAGCTTGCTGGGAATAATTAGAAAGCCCAAATGAATCCCTAGAGCTGTTCTGCATAAAAATGAGAATAAAACAGGCACATCAAATTTGAAGTTGCTCATCTATCTCAGAAGAGTCATTTCATCCCCATTTCAGCCCTACCTGTAGCAATATTGACCAAGAAAGTACCTGGAGGAATGATTCAAAATAAAACTGAGATACAAATCTTGGAAATACTAAGGTTACTTCCAACCCAAACCATTCAGGGATTCTATGAAACTACCATGACCATCTATCCCCTCCCAAATATTTTGGAAGAAACAGAGGAAGGATGAAGCATGTCAGGGGCTGGAGCCATCATATTCAGTGTTATCTTAACTTTTACTCAGCAAAGTAGATCTGGAAGCCTAAAAATAGCTAAAAATCACATTCTCTCCCTCTGTAGTCCCTGGGCTATTCTTCTAAGAGCCACACCTCTAGGTCAGAAATGGCATTTCTCACCAATTGACCTGGGAACTGCAGGACAGCTGGGCTGACATCCCACCTGGAAATAAAAATACTTCACAGTCAGCCACTCTTGCGTGAGATGCACAAATCCGAGGATAAGGCCAGCAGGAGCCAGATGGATGAAAAATTATACTTAAAGAGCTGCAGAACAGGGCAACCAAAAACTCCCTGGCAGATTATTTTTATTGTTGGCTAATTCTGACTAATCAAAACACAAGTACCAGAAACATGTCAGAATCCACATCTTGTTTAAAAACTGCAAAGAGCTGTTTACCAGTGCTGTAACACAACATTTCAACACATCTGAAACAGAACACTGCAACTTTCAAATCTGAAAATATATTCTCAAGACTTTTACAGTCAGAGGAAAGTATCAACTAAAAAGGCAACACTGGGAAAAACATTACAGGTTTGTGCACCTCCATTGGCCTGAAATAAAGCTGGAGCTTGGAGATAAATTATTTTTCAGGAGGCAAACAGAGTCATTGCATGGAAAAAACATGAAATATTATAGCTTTTCCCATATTCTTGGAAGTCCAATTTCCATCCAGCACTTCTCAGGCCCAGGTGGGAATGCAAACATACAAAGGACTTGATGTAATGAACACAATGTGTTGCTACAACTGTTTTTTATGACCTGACTTGCATTAATGCCTTGGGCAAGCAAAGCATTTTTTTAATTGAATTACAGAGTGGTTTGGACTGGAAGGGACCTTAAAGACCATCTAGTTCCAGGGATGCCACACAGGTTGCCCACCCAACCTGGCCTTGGGTGTAACCAACACTGGGCACTCCTAAATCATTTTCATGCCTTCAAAGTATCTCCTGGCTGGAACATAAACTCACTTTGCTTCACAAAACCAACAAAAGACATTTCAATACAGTCTTTGCCATACTGCAACTACCACTGTGAAAGAAACCCTGCTGGAAAGGTAGTAATGGAATCACAGAGAGTCCTGGACAGGCTGCAGGAAACTCTGCTAAGAGCTCTGGCTGCACACACTCTGGATTCAAGGGTGAGGCAGAGCCCACCTGGGCAGGTGGGGTGTTCCTGGAGCCTCTCAACCTCCCCACTGCTCATTAACCCATGATCGTGGGGATGCTACTGAGAAAGGTGCACCCCACTGCAGGGTTCCCCCTGTGCATCCCAGCTGGGTTGTTAAGCAGAGGGAACTCAACACCAGCTCCTGAACCCTGACACTGATCTCCTTTGCTCCTCCTCTGTATTCAGCACAGCTCTGATCTGCCCTCCCTCCTCCTGCACAGGTGGAAGCAGCACAGGAACGAGGGTTCAGCTCCCTCTTGTAGGACAAGTGGGGGACGTTCAGGTTCCCTGGCATTTGACTCCTGGAATGAGGCAGATAAAGGATGAGTATTGACTGGTGCTAATAAATGCAACACACCAGCTGGAAAAGGATAAACATGCCGGAGTTACACTCTGGATCTCACGAAGGAGAGATCATCAACCCAACATCAAAATTTGATATAAGAATCAAGTTTTTCCTCCTCAAAAAGGACTAAAATCCTTGCATTAAAGGAACTTACATAATTTGGAGTTACAACCACATCCCTACCTACTTCTATCTCAAACTCACTGGCTTGTTCACAGTAAGGAACTTTGTGCAAGAATTTCATTTTGTTGCTTTAACTTGACAATAAACGATGGTTCCTCTCAGCCTCTCAACACACACAGAGTTAGATAATGTCTGTCACATACCCTGTTTTGCAGCTTCTTTTCCCCTATTTTATTACAAGCATCATGAATTCCAAACACTGAAGTGTTTTCCTCTTCAGATTAACTGTTTACCTGAGCGATGCCTGCTCAGTTGTAAAATTCCAGCTTTTCAACCCCACAACCCTCAGTAACATAAATCCTATAACATCAGTTTGAGGTAAGTTAATTACAGACTTGAATTTTAAATGCCTGCTTCATGTTCTTATCTTTGGAGTCAATAATTCCTTGGGACTGCAAATCATCTTGTCATTTAGCCAGGCTGCTGGAGAGAAACACCACAGAGCCCCTATTTTCTGTAAACCTTTTGCCATTCACTGGGAGTGATTTAATACTTGAATATTCGTGTTAATTTGCACATTCTGACCTGCAGCAATGGAGATATTTGATCACTCTAGCAGTAGCTGCTTATGTAAAGAGTATTTTTTGCTCTGGTTTAACATATGCTAATAATGATATCTATGCCAGCAATTCCCCAAGAGTTCTTAAGAAAAAGTCAGATTCATCATCATCTTTTCCACAACTGGGACGTGCAGACATAGACACAGGACTTTTTCAACAGTATTTGCACTCAAACCAGGCCTCTAGGAACAGGAATGTATTTTTTAATTTTAATCCTCTCCACAAAGCATGCTGAATTTTGCAATAGGAGTAAAAAGATGCAAACACAGTTCATTATCCATTTTTAAAGGCCTTGAAAATGCAAATCTATACTGTACTGTGGGGTGAAAGCTTGCTGGTTTTCTCCATGATCATTCATAATTATTAACTGCCATGTGAAAGCAAAAAAATCCTTACAATATTGCAAAAATTATGCATGACAGAGTCCACAGGAGGAGAAATTGAAATCAGTATGCACTAAAAAAAACCCTATTCCCTCAAAGGATCTGGGGACAAGAAGTCCCAAAATTCCATGACTGTACATGTTGACCCTCCTTTTTCTCAGGGCTTCTACCCCTGCATGCAGTTGGTATTTATTCTGTGAAATATTATTTTTAGAAAATGGGAAGCTCTTTTTAAAAAAAAAAAAAAAAATCCCAACCTTTTCTGCAGCACTTCCAGTTTCTCTCCAACCTTTAACACACTTCTACATAACAGGTATAGCCCAAAAAAACCCCCATTTTTAGTGAGGGTGTGTAGAAAGGGCTTAGACAACAGGAATATTTTCTCTTTCTGTAAATCACCAAATAGCCTCCAGAGAAATGTGGAAGTTGCTATGGACTCGTGGGAACATGGAAGGCACCAAGAGTCAAAGTAGCAAAGTTTTTTTGAAGGCTGCCAATAGGTGGGCAATTTATTGTCTCATATATATATATATATATTAAAAAAAGAAAATAAAGACAACAAAGCTGAGGGAACACAGCCAGAACACCATGGACAATAATATATCTGTCAGAAGGAAGATAAAAGTATCTGGCATGGAACTAAGTGGTGGTGAAGGACCTTACCCTGCCACAGTGTCACATCAGACATCCCTCCAAAAAACCTCACCTTGTCTACAAACAACAGATTTCCCTGCTGGTGCCATCTGTGGATGTCTGAGCAGGTACAGAGAGGGAAGAGAAATGGAAACCAGCACATTTCACAAGCAAATTCCCTGGACAATTTAACACAGGAATGGTTTGTGGTTTTTCATGTTATCACCTGCCTTCAAAGATTTGTATCTTTGATCTATTTTGATGTTTAAGGTCCCTTCCAACCTTAACCATTCTATGATTTTATATACCATAATAACATACTGTATTGAAATCTCTGAATAATACCCCTATATGCCATATATGAATTAGTTCCCACAAACAGTCTAACCACAGAGTTTCACAGAAATGGGTTTGCCAGCAAATAAACACAAGTTTATCTCTGAAACCATTATTTTAGGGATGCAAAGAGAAAAGTTTAATTTTGGCACATTAACTGATGGGTGCAGAGTTTTTGTCACTAAAATGACTTGTTTTTGTACTATTCCTCCATCCTAATTATCAAGTGCCAAGAGACTGAAGTGAATTGCAGTGCTGTGATCAGCAGCATTGACCTTTCTGCTTTTTCAGTACTTCTGTTAAGTCAGTTAACCTGGAGAGCAAAATTAGAACCAAGACTGACACTGGAGTAAACACCAGGAAAGCAGTGAAAATGGTGGGAAATTGCCCTTCTCCCTCCTCTTTGCAGCATTAAGAGCAGAGTCTCAGCTGAAACCTTAGTCTGCTAAATTAGGCAGAGGTTTGGAAAAGAATGTTCTGATTGTTAATCATGAAATGTGCTGTAATCTTCTGCGAGGCAGCTCTAACCTCCTCAATCAGCAGCATTTTCTTACTTAATTACATGATTTTAAGTACTTGTAAGGAGGTGCTGTCAGATTTATCCTGGAGTTCTCTTAGACATTGCCACTGTAGTCATGGTGATGATATATAGAAATGGACAAAATGCCAGGGACCAGGGAAAATGTCAGAGTTATGGTACACCCACACTTGCTCCTTGCCTCGAATTTACTCGCTCTTTCTTTAGTGAGAAGGAAAGATTATCTTACTCAGTCTATTAATGTTCCAAAATGGGATTAATATTAGATGTGTAATCTTATTGCTAAACACATACACTGGGGTAGTTCTCACCTCTAAGAGGTGAGAACTCACAACGATTTGGGAGACCCACGGCACGAGACACAGGTCAGAAAGCGTGTGCAGGGCATGGGTGACCCTTGGAATCACCAGGATATCATTCCACCAGAACATCATTCCCTCTGCAGGCACAGCAAGGCTGGGAAAACAGCTCTGCTTTGCAGAAACAACCCCCTTCCATGCTGGCACTTGGCTACTCTGGCCTGGGAGCCAGGTCACATTACTCTGAGTCCTGAAAGCTGCCTTCAGGCTGCTAATTAGTCCATCCTCAGATGCAGAAGATTATTATTACCTGCATATTCATAACCAGGGGATGGAACATCAGTGGCAGTGGGGAAAACAAATTCTAAGTATTTGTTAATTTAGCAGGCTCTCACCAAAACTCATTTTCTCTAAATATCCTGACTACCAGCACTCATTTTACAAGACCTTTACTGTTGATGAGTAGCACACTTTGGTACCATTAATCACCTACTTCAGTTCCTAACAGAAAGGCTCAGCACCATAATTCCCCATGAAGGTTCTTCCCCCAGGAGGTTGTTCAGCTCAGCTCCTTGTGGAGCACCCTGACTTTCATTTAGCCAAATTTCCTCCCCCAAAAGCCTCCTTAATTTAGACCCAAGTAAACATGTTTTTTTAAGATGAGGCTACATGACAGCAACCAGCAAGAGAACCAAGCTCCTGATTTACAGTCACTGGTTCAGGTTAAATTTCCTTGGTAACTCCACAGTGTTCTCTAAAGACAACAGGGCTCTTCTTGCCAGCTGTAGATCTCATCTGCAGCTACTGGATTATCCAACCTGAATAAATGGATAAAAAGCCACCATCTTGGGTTTATTCCCCTTTTATTACCAGTTCCCACAAAGCTTGACTCCCATTTCTGGAGTTCACACCTGTGAAAGCATCTGAGAGCTCCCAGCCAGGGAGAGGGTTCCGTATGAATTGTGTGCTCCCTATTACAGGGATATGGTTATGAGCACATCATTCCTCACCCCACACGAATAGAGCTGAAATTCTTATCTTTATAGAGGAAGGAGGTCAGCAGTTACTGCTGCATGCACAGGCAGCACACAGCTCTACAGGCACAGCTCACCTGTTCGTAATTTCTGTCATCCACAATCCATCTCAGATTGAAACACTGCCATCTTTGCATTGGGGTCATGTGGACAGTTTTTCTTATGCTGTTGCAAACAGATTTTTGTTGTGTTTTCTGCCCTCTTTTTGCAATGAACAAAGGTACAGAACACCCCAAGGAAACATGAAAGGGGAGGCAATCACCTCTCAGGTTCAAGGGGTAACTCCTTTGCGTTCTCAGACAAAAATTCGAGGATATAAATCAAGAACAGAGCCAGGAATTAGAGAAGGCCACCTCAGCTGGAAAAAGAGATCCTGTAGAAGTACAGGAGCAGTCACCAAGGTGAAGCTGTTGTAGATAATAATGTCCTATCCATTTCCATTTATCACTGTACAGAGCTATTGCAGGATAGAAAGTAACTACCTGTGCTCAAGACAGAGTTCACAGGACATGATATGTGACACATTCCCATAATGGACCTTGTGGGACAAGGGGCTGAAATCCCATTTCCTGGCTGGGCCATGGCTGTTGGGCCTGATGGCTCTTTCCTTCATCCTGCTGATCACTGATAAGTATTTGCTTATTACAACCACCTTGTCAGTCACAAAGGGCATCACGGGGAGTTACTGATGTCCCATTCTGCTGGATTGATATCTCCACAGATTCTCCTGCCCCTGATACAGAAAAGTTATTAGAAAGATTAGACTGCTTGGGCTCAATTCATTCATTTTGGGAATGCAGGTGGATCCATGGGCTCACTCCAGGGACAATCTGCTCTGTCATGAACAGACACAGTGAGAAACTGCCTGAGACTGGGGTCATGGCACAAGGGAAAGGGGAGAGAGGCTTTTTTCCTGTAGGTACAGGATTAACAATTAAATCAAAGCAACAATTCCAAAGGTAATTGCAATTAACTTCCAGCTTTATGCATAAACTTAGTTTTCATTACACAGTACCTGTGGGAGTCATGGCTAAATCCTTGCTTTTGTCTGCCTGTGAATTAGAGCTGATGTGACCAACCAAGAGGCTTCAGCTAAAGCACCTGATTTATTGGGGAATAGTAAAGTCTGCAGTTTTGTACTTATTCCTACATCAACTCAAAATAATGACATGCTCATTGTTATTCATATATATAATTTATATTTTTATGTCTCCTGATATGTCTTGGTTGGTGCTGGTGGATGGAGGAAACCCCTGCCAGCACCTCTGGCTCAACAGCCAATTCCCTTTTATATTGCACGAGTTTTTTAAAATTAGGAGCCACTCCCCTGAAGAAACATTGGCAAGTGAAAAGGCTGAGAAGTCACCAAGATGTTGAACTTAGTCAGGGCACCTCAAAAATGACTCATCTCATCTACAGTTCCACTTCTCAGTCAGTAGATTCCTGTATTTAATTTTCCGTAACTAAACAACTTGTCTTTACAACTGACAAAATCCTAATTAGCTGTTCCAGGTAAGATTAGAAATAAAAGGTCATCGTGAAACAAAAAAATGAAGTTTCCTTCTTTGTTCCTTTGTAATGTATTAAAATATAATTAAAGAATGTATTTATAATTTGATGGTTTTAATCTTAGAACAGCCTTATGACTTTAAAATTTTATCTCTGCTACTTTTCCTAGAGGCCTTTTTGGAATTGTAGAGATCTTTTTGCAAGGGACTTTTTTCATCAGAGAGAACAAATTCTTATTTACCCAAATCAGCTGCTTAGAAAAGCATGAATTAGCTTTTTCTCTCTCATCTAGGTAAGATTAAGATCCATTTGTGATCACAATACTATAACATCTGTCTTCTGGGGAAAGAAAAGGCAAGACATGATTTCTCTGGACAAATGGTAATAGTTTTAAGAAATAAAGTTATTTCATATATCAAGACGAAAACCAGGAATAAATTCTTTTTACATACTAATAGTGAAAATAATCCTCAATTTTCTGATAGTTCCACCTTTTGAAATTGTGCTTGACTAAAATAGAAATTGGATTTCTGTGGGTGAGGAGGGGGAATTGGGAAAATGTTTTAATGTTTTAAATCAAAATGATATTAAATCCTGGAAGATAAAATGCAGATACACTCCAGAAATCTGTCAAAGATTCTCTTATTCTATAAAACATCGTTACATTAAAAAGCAAGACTAATAAAACAAACTCTTTAAAATATCATTTTAAATAAATTAACTAAGTGGTTTTAGTGCATAAGCAGTGGCTCAGCCCTCACAACACCACAGAAAAGAGTCTTCTGGAGGAAAATATTTGGAACATCCTTGAATTTAGGCAGCAAAAGTACTTAGTAGTAAAGAAGAAAACTGCAACTGCTGCTGTAAAGTTGAAAATAATTATAAGTTTTATGTTTATCATATGGAAACCTAAAGAAAAACACCCAGGACTTGTGACCTTTCAGCCACCAATCTACATACTTCAGGTTGCAAATACTTCTATTTTGTCAGCAGGAACAGAAAAGAACTGATAGTCTGACTGGAGAATTCTCCAACTAAACTGCAGCTTTCCAGTGTTTCCTATTCAATAGGCCACAATAAGTTAACAATGTGGGATCAATATTCTGTTCAATTATCTTATTTAAGAGATTATGATGCAAGATCCAACTCTAAGTGGTCTGTTACCTTCTTGTGCTTCTGGAAACTGGGCTCTACTTGGCAGGAACCAAACCAGCCCCAACCAGAGAGATTTTAATTACTAATGCAGAGGACTGTGGAAAAATAATCTGTAACATTAAATGTTCATTAAGTTAACAGAAATATCAGTTCCTGCAGCCACACTGATCTGTAAGGCAGATCTATCCTGAATGGTTTATCTTTTCTCCTGCCACGGCCTCTTGTTGCATCTCCCTGATAACCCATCAGTTCTCCTCAATTCTCAACCCTTTTCAGTTGTGATGAAGTTTTGTTCAGCAGGAATGTGAAAGGAGTTTTAAATAAACTGATGTGAAATGCTTACTTAAACAAACAAACAAAAACAACCAGAACCCACCAAAACATAGGTCTACTGCATCAAAAAGTGTTGTGGGAGATGATAGCATAAGTCATGTTTGGTATATTGTTAATTTAACATGACTGACACTCAACAATGCACATTAACCATTCTTCCTAAGAAAAATGAGGAGAAACTTCATTCCTGCCGGTAGGAGGGAATTCAAGTCATAAATTTGCTGCTGGTCTCTCACAAACCTTGCTGAGAGCTGACATCAAGGTCTGTTCTGTATTTCTTGCCTTGAGCCTTCCTCATATTACTTGTTCCCACCTTACTGAACACCATTCCCTGTTCTCTGCAGACTTAGAGCACAATAAAAGTCAGTGCAAAAGGGGGTACAAACCACCCCCCCCTGCCCTCCTGGCAGCACAGAGCACAGCACTCCCCCCAGTGCTGCCTCTGCCTTGAAGATTTTAATGTATCACCACCAGAAAGGTGATGATTTCACCCCAACCTTGAAACAGCAGAGAACTGGGGAAGTGGGAAGTGGGAAATACTTGGAGCTCCTGCAGAAATATGCTCATGGGTTTAGAGATGGGAGAGGCCAGCAAAGAAAACACTTTCATTTGATGCAGAAGGTCAGGAAGTTTACAGAGGTCTTCACCACTGTAAATTCACCACTGAGTCTGGGTTGGAACACCTCGTCCAAGGGATGTTTTCTGATACCATGGGAGAGCAGAGCTCTCCTGCTCCCCTTTCTCTCCACCTCTGAGTGTTTCCACAGCCTGAGCCAGGTAAACATTCTGCATTTCAGATGTGCTGGCTGTGGTCACTACAGCAGGCAGCACACAGGCTCCTAAACCTGCCCACATGCACAGATCAGGACTTAACCTGGACAGTTTTAAAACTGCAAATAACCTGAAAGTTAATGTAGGAATCTCTGAATAGGAAACTGTCTGCTTACCCATAAAAAATGGGAGCAATTTGCCAGCACCATCATTCATTCCCATGGTGGAAAGAGCATATTCCTTAGGAGGCAATAAAAATCCCACAGAAAAACCCACCATCTCAGCAGCTTTGCTCCAAGACTGTCAATTTATGAGCAATAAAGTGCCATCCATACTTAAACAAAAGGTTTTAGGTCCACTCACACCAGATTGCAAGATTTTGGGGCCAAGGGTGATCATTTTTCTGTCTGTACAATGTTGGGAACAGAGAAACTCCCCCTTGTGTCAGCCTGTTGGTCAACTCAGACTGATCACACAGGGAAAGGGCAGCCAACAACTGCAGCCAAATATTAAACCCCATGTCATAATCTGCTTGTTTCAATAAAATCCTTGTGTTCACTTTTGAGGGTACTTTTATCCACTTTCAAGGATGTTCCTGTGAGTGTGAGCAACTGCAGAGATGGAAGCTCAAGACATGTCAAGTCTTTCTGCTCTAACAGGTGGGTCCCCACAGAGGTGACAACTCCCACAGCAGGGCAACATGGGGTGAGACTTATAAATGGGAATATCTTCTGTATAAAACAAGCACATGTGCATGAAAAAATGTCAATGTATTCATCACAGAATCCCAGAATGGTCTGGGTTGGAAGGGACCTTAAAGCCCAACCAGTTCCACCCCCTGCCATGGGTAGAGACACCTTCCACTAGCCCAGGTTGCTCCAACCTGGCCTTGGACACTTCCAGGGATGGGGCAGCCACAACTTCTCTGGGCACCCTGTGCCAGGGCCTCACCACCCTCACAGGGAAGAATTTCTTCCCAATATCTATCTAATCTAAACCTTCTCTTTTTCAGTTTAAAGCCATAAGTGAAACATCTAAAAGAGAATATATTCTTCATAAATCAAGCGCATGTGGATGCAAAAATCTCAATACATTAAAGGAAAAGAAAAAAAAAAAGAAAAGAAAAAAGGTTCCCTCTCTGCACATGAAGTATGAAATTACAACCTACCAAATCTAACTTCTCCTGGTTCATGAGTTCCAGCTTTCCTCCCTTGTTCACATGGAAGCTGTACCAAGGGACTTGTGATGTTTGAATGTGAGTTTACACAGTGCTCCAGCTGGAGGGAAGAAACAAATCAGTTTAGCATTTTTATATTTTTAAATCTCTTGCCTGCTGATGTTCTCTTCCCTCTCTGCTCGTTTCATATTAAAGCTTCATTGTTGTTCAGCTCCTGCTTTTATTTGTTAATATTACAGTAATCGGATTACAAAGCAGGAAAAAATAGCATGCAATTTGGGTGGCTAATCACACAGCCTGGATGTCAGCTTGGAACACTGCAATACCTGGAAAAAGGCAGTTTGGAGCTGATGTGGAGACAGCTGACACCAATGGGAACAGAGCAGAGTAAGTCAAACCCATGGTGAGCAACCAGAACCCCTGTACCTAAATGTTTATTACGTCAGTGTGGACATCAGACATGTTAATGGGTATTTTAGTCACTCGCCAGCAACAAAGAGAGTTAAATTCAGCTACAAAATTGTCTTCTCTTTCCTTCTCTAAGCTACCAAGTCCCACTGTGCCTGGTTAAGGAGCCAATTTCTTAGCTGGTGTCAATCCATTCCCCATTGCAATTTCCAAAGCCCCAGTTGGATTTACAGCAGCAGGGAATTGGGAGTTTGTCTCAGTTTTAAGTGGGTCAGGCTGCTGTTCTTCCCCACCTCTGCTCAGAGCTGAGCATCTGCTGCACACACGAGAGACAAAAAGGCACCACCTCACAGAGCCAGGACACCCAGCACAGCACAGGGGCACAGCTGGGACCTCCCTCAGCACCAAACCCAGGGCTGGGTGCTCACTGTGCCCCCTACAAGCTTCAGCAGGTGAACATCTGGAAGGCTGAGAAGGAACATCCCAGCTGGGAAAGGTTCGTGCTGTTTCATGGATCTGTATTTTTATTTGCCCAGGTGTGCACATGGAGCTGCTGGGCAGCCCTAAATCAGGGCTCATTTTTGTACAGCACTGAGGAATTAGCTGAGAAACCCACTGCATGGGCTTAGCACATCCTTTCCTCTTTGTGCCTCAGCCCTGAGATGGGGACAGTCCCATCCCAGCTTTTTATTCACTGTCCCTTTTGGCTATTTAGGTGGCATTTTCCTTGGGAAAGAACAACACCTTGGCTTTGTAGAGCATCCAGGAGGGGGGTGATAACACAAATATAATGTAGCAAAACAGAAATCCAAACATACCAGGAAGTCCCATACATTGATCCTACCTTTTTCCTGTGTTTTAAAAATTAAGAGCCAGGGGATATTATTAAAACTGTAGGAAGTACAACCACAGGTGAAAATCCAAGAAATCCTAATTGCCTTGCTATTTAGTTTTTCATAAACAAATGCAATGATCTCTCTTTCATCATCTATTGATTGATAGTAGCCCAAGCAGATGTGATTTGGTTTGTAAATATTTCTGGCAGAACTGACAGAGCTATAGAAATAATGAGCTTTGCAGTGAAGCAAAGCAGGTCACTCCTGCCTTTAAGCATGATCAAGAATTTTGAGCCATTTAAATGCTGACACATGAAAAGCTGATGCACTGGGGACCTGCACAGAAGCCAGGTCCTTCAGAGACTTGCTGTAGAAGTTTTATATTACTGGAGCTAATCAACAAAGAACCAAAAGCACTGGGGAGGCCACTGGATTTAGAAACATCTACGAGCAAAATTGCAGGTGATCCAGTGGGATGTGCTACAAGCTTTGAAGTGGTTCAGTCCATGTGGAATTTCATTAACAGAAATAGTAAAAGATACCACTTTAAAAGCTGTTTTAAAACAAGATCTATCCTTACTGGATGCACCCAAATGATGTTTTTATTAATAAAAACTTCTGACAGTGTATGCTCAAGAAAACTATAGAGATCTGTTAGAACCTGTGGAGAGAAGTAACATAGAAGAAGAGAGTCTCTTTTTAGCCCAAAAACAATCTTTAGAAAAAAAAAAAATCACAGAAAACAAGACCTACATTTAGAGTATGACTATGCAGCTCCCCTCCTTCTTTAGAAGTTAATCTCACTTTTTCTCACTCAGTACTTTTTCTTTTTAATTATTTTTTTAAATTAACTGCTTACACATCACTCTCCAGCCTCCTCTGGTTCCTGGGCAGTAACATGGTGTGGGTAACATCACACTTAGTTCTTCTGTTCCCCTCAGGTTCACTTCATTTTGCATTTCTTACAGCTCCAGGAATCTTTGGAAGACAAGTAAGAAGCTCCCTATAGACAGGTAGTGCCAAGCAAGAGACTCAACCTTCCCAGCAAAAGAAGAGGAAAACACAACTCCAAAGCCCTGGTTGAAGACATTTCCTCAATCAAAAGTCTTCTCCTTATGTGCAAACTGCAACACAGTTCTCAAATGCAAACTTCTCAGCTTGGTGGTATCACTTGCACACACACTCTAATAAACAGCAGGAGACTGGACTGTGGATTTTTTAAGGAGTTAGTGGGGAGAGGTAAGGAATTAGTTTATATCTCAGTCAATTTAGCAATTAGGCATCCCACATCCAAGCTGAGGACTTGCATATAGACATTAGGAATTGGATTCTCACTGGTTTCAGGGGCACAGTACAACACATGGAGCTGAGCAGATGGATGCCTGAATTTCACCTGGATTCTGCATTTATATGACCCTTGTGCAAAGTCAGTCCCTTCACTCACCCCCTTAAAACACACAGTACACTGCCATAGAGAAAGATATCACCTTTCAGTTGGCACAGATGCATCTCTCAGGGAAAAGAATTCCTGCCAGCTCTATAGACCAAAACAACATCAATAATTTCATATATGTGCTCCATCTAACAGGGGACCGTTTCACAGCACTGCTTCAGCCACCCACGCAGCCACTTTACAACTTCCCCTCTCATTCATGCAAAAAGCAGCCCTTCACAGCCTTTCACTGAATCAGGGCTCTGTGCTCTTCTCTGGGTTATTTTCTTTGTGCTTCCAAGCAATTCCTAGTTGTCAATCAGCGTGTTTATTCTTCAGCTAAACTTTACTTTCTCATGCCTGGTTCAGGCTCTGTTTGATCTCTCAGTGTGATTTCCACAGTCCACTCCGGCATCTATCTCACTTCCATTGCTCCCCACCCATTTGCATTTTGGCTGCCCTCCCTGTCACCTTCCTGACACACTGAGCTCCTCTCCCTCCTTCTATCTGTTGTACCCAATTTCTGCAAAGAACATAACACAGGGGCAGTATTTGTGTCAGCCTAAAAAGCAATTCCTTCTGCACCCACAGCCTTCTCATCCCGACAGCAAGTAATCTACAGCTTTCTAAAGCCCTGGGACAGATAGTAAAATCTTAGTTTAACCAAAAAAAAACCCCAAAGTCAACCTCCAAGAGGCATGTTTTAAAAACACCCAAAATACAGCAGTAATCTTAATGGTCGCACGGGGACGATTTAAATTCCATTTCCTCACCCCTCTCAGCGAGTGTATTTTGAGTACAGGACAGGTGCACAAAAGGCAGCTCCACTGCAGACTTATTAATCTATTTTGTAAAAGAAAAAGCATCTAGAAACTAGTCCTGCAGGAAGAGATTAGAGAGCAAATCCCAGGCTCTTCGGGGAAGCGCCGCAGCCGGTGGGTGATACATTGTCTGCTGCAGCTTTATCGGGAGAAGGATCTTGCAGAAAATGCTGTGCTCTGCACTGCTCACCACTGTACATCCTGGTAATTTAAGACACTTTTCCAAGCAGGGGCCATCATTTTTTGTCCTAGAGAACCGTTTATAAATAAAGCTGATGTTTGTCAAACCTCCGACTCCGGGTACAGAACTCGCAACTGTGGTTTTCTGCCATTAAACACCCAGAGACTTCACTGCTGAATAAAACTTCACTGTGTATTTGAAATGCAGTTCTATAAATGTCAACATAATGGAATGTAGGGTAGGATTCGATTCACTCAGAGATGCTCAGGTTCAGGTGGGTTTTTGGCTGTGCAATCCCCCTTCCCTCCTGCCAAGCACAATGTCAGCGAGTTTGCTCTCTATGAGAAATAGCCCATATATTTATTTGTACTGTTATTTATTATTAAGTATTTCTGAACAGTGGTTTTTCAAAAAGGCCCTAAATTGTTACCCGCGACTTTATTTTCTTTTCTCCATTAAAATTTCACCTTATTATCAGAAAATTACTTTTTCTCCTTCTAATAACTCTTATATGACAGACAGCCAATTTTAATGACACCAGATCCTTGCAACACATACTGGGGACAAGGAGGGAAAAAAATGACCACAAGGCAAACTGTGCATTATGGAATCAATATGACATTCTTTGGAACCATTTTTTTTTCCTGAAGACAAGAAAGCTCTCCCATCCATTTTAGTCTACAAAAGAAGAAATCTGCAGTGGGACTGACTGAATAATCACAACCTTAATTACCACGAGCAAATATAATGAGGGGAGCTGTGATACATTAAGAAAATCCTCTAAAATGCTAATGCATCTTCATGTTTTAAATTTAGATAGTCATTTACAGGAAAAGTCAGGAGGTTACAAAGAACTACAAAGGACTTTGAGAGTCACAGGAGCTCTGTCATACCTGTAACCTGCCTTTCCTTCCCTCAGCACCGTGTTGAGATTTGAACATGTCAATTGAGGAAAATGGATGAGAGCTGAGAGCTGCTCCACGTGCATGAGTTTGGGAAGGAGGAACCCAAATGCTCCCCCAGCCTCATTTGGATGATCACCACCACCCAGCCCCTGTGTCCTACCGAGGGAAACAAGGTCCAGGCAGATGTTTCCTCTTTCAGAGGAGACAAATCACTGCATTAACTGCCTCTCTATTTCATCTCCAACGAGGACAAATAAATGATTGGCATCTGTCAGATAACAGCCAAGATGATTCATACTGAACATAACATTCATTTTCCAATAACAGGAAACATCCAGCTTCATTTTGTGTGAAGTAAATCTTCTTGTGAGAAAGAAAAATGATCCCTTAAGGATATGTACCTTGAACCATTCATATTGCTTCAGCTCACTGAGGAGCTGCAGAGAGGTGGGAGGTGTTGTTACTGTGCCCCTGCTCTGTCAACAGTACTGGAAGCCAAAGCTGTGGCTTGCTGTGAGGTGTTGGCATCGTGCACTATGATAGAGGAGCCACCAAAATAAGGATTTGAGCCTGATTTGGAGACATCATCTACCACACCTGGCACAGAGGTCACACTCTTGTTTCATGTTCAACAAATCATAGAAGTGTTTGGGTTCAACTACAAGATCAAGTCCAGCACTGCCAAGGCCACCAGTAAACCACAGCCAATTCATTCCTACATCCTGAGCTGCTGATATTGCTTTGAGGGACACTCTGTCATGTCCCCCCAGACCAAAGGGCTCTTTGGAGAGTCTCAGGGGCTGTATCCACCTTGGCAAGCAGTGCAGCACAACAGCACTCGACCTACAGAGCAACACTGGTGGTACAGCCTGTCCAAGCACCCACTCAGCACCTGTTTCTAGTGTAATTCCACAGCCCAAATGCCTGTTAACAGTTAAAGTTCTCCTGGCTTTTGTTCAAGGAATACAGAGCTTTTGCACTTAGGAACAGCTGTGCAATATAAGTCAAAGCATGGAGACCATCCAAAGATCTTTCCAGGGGCATTCCTGGTCCCTCTTGGACTAGGTCAAAAGTTAAACAGCCAAAAAGTACCCCTTGGACACAGCTGGTACAGCACTGCTGGTGTTTCAGGGAGTGCTTTCCAGTGTTGTTAGACAGCCAGGATTCCTCATCCACTGCAAAGGTCTGAATTAGGAGTTGCAGAACAAAATCCAGTAAATCAATAGGCAGCCACAGAGAGAGAGCAGAGTGCTAAATCACAGCAATGCTAATTTAGAGCTAATTAGGAATGTCAGGGAGCTGTGTCCTCAACACTGGCCAATTCAGCCCTGTCTGGATGGAAGCACTTCCAACACATGCAGAGTAGCTGATGTTCAAGAAGAAATGCAGGAGATTAAAGATCAAAACCAGGGCACCTGTGAAATTTGGCTGCTCCTGTGCACAGAGGGCTGGTGCACCAAAGCTTCCCAGATAAATGTCACTGCTGAGACAGAAGCCTGTGTTCTGCTCCAGACCTGGCCCCTTCTGCTGTTCCTAGAGGGAAATCTCCCGAGATCAAACCCAGACTGAGGATACTGTTCACCTCTCAGCAAAGCTAATTTGCTTTTTTAATATATGTTATCATGAAGCAGCTTATGCACAGGGGTTCCCAAAGGCGAGAAACAACCAACATTTCCCTCCCTCCCTGTGTCTCTTTTTTGCTGTGAGTGCAACTCAGTGTCTACTAACGACACATTGAGTCAGTCTCAAGGGTGAAGTTACCCGAGAAGCAGAGAAATGTTAGGCTCAAATGAACACCTCCACAGCTGCCTGAAACTCAAAACAGACTGGATAAAATGTTTCTGCATCCCAGTGCCCTGCAAGGCAGAGGATACAGCCTCACTCTGTGCCTGGGTTTCCACGGGGGATGAAGATGCACCTTCGGCATCAGGGGAACAGGGTGGGAGTGACGCTGCTCACAAGAAGCTGTAGAACAAAACACCAGACTCACCCCTGGTTTTCCCCATCTCTCCAGTTCCTGCATTTTTTTTTTTTTATTTTTTTTTTAAGCTGGAGCATATTTTTCATCCAGAAGGAAGGTTTTTTTGAAACAACTTCTGAACTATGGGATTTTAGTTCTTCCTAATCCAAAAAGAAATGAATTCAAAGGATCTCTAATGGCCTGTGGAGACTTGGCTGACAAAAAGTGCTGCCACAACTCACTCTAAAAGAAACCCAGGTTTGTTAGTTTGGTGAACACAATTAAAATGCACAGCAGTCCCTCTCTAATAGCATGTAAGAGAATTCAGTGGGATTGTTTGACTGCAAACTCTACATTTCCTTAAAATCCTCTCTCTATTCACATCATTAAAATGTTTTTAGAAACCCTGAATAAACAACACAAAGAGCTTTTTTATTACATGTTACTGAAATACAGGGAAAATCAGGAAAATTATCTAAACTTCAACAGGAAAAGCACCTCCAGATTTCCATAACAGATGATACAGATAATAGAGGCATTTATAAGCCTTTTTTCATCTAAGGCTGAAGAAAATGCTGGCAGCACCTTGTTTATGGGGTTGATGAATCAGATGGAGCACTTCCCTGCTTTTGTGTCTCTGTTAATTGCCCTTTAATGGAAACTACTTACTTTATTGGTGTAAAAAAAAAAAATGCCTTGAAGTTTTCTAGGCAAAAAGCCCAGTGCTTTAATTAATACCTTGAAATGATCACTGATTAATGATACCAGTTTGGGGCTGTTGCGCAAAGGTTTTTTGCTCAACTTCTCCCAAAAATCAAGAAGATTAATGATGTTATCACTGGTACAGAAAGCTCCACCCCTGAAAACACTTTGTGATGGACGACACACACAGCATTTAAAAACTGTAGAGATTGGGAAGAAGAAGAGGAGATAGCACCAGAGTCCCTTCAGAGGAACAGCCTCATTAATACTGTGAATTTTTCCCATGGACTCAGAGAAGATCACATTTTTTCCCTCCATCCTCTACTAGCTATATTTTGCAACAAAATGTCTTTTTTTATTTCCCCTCAATAGAGAAGGCTGGAAAAAAAGCTATATTTTAAGTCTCAAACCCCTGATTTATTTTAGTCAATACACTTGTTTCTTGAAGTGGGGAAGGAAGCTTATAAAACTAAAATCTACATTAAACACCAATTTGTTTCTATGGTTTAATGCTGTAGGAAATCACAAACTGCCAAACCTTTCAGGTATACCAGAATCTGCTTTGTAGAGCACAATTCATTATCTAGTTACAAAATTTATGCAAAGCTCAGGGTATAAGGGTTGTAAAGATCTTATGGGCAGATCGGGTGACAATCACTGCTCCATGGAGCTGCTGTCATCACACTTACTATGCAATTCTTACTATATGTGTTTGGCACAGATCAATACAGAAGCAGTCACAGAACCACACAGCTGTGCTCTCCCCACACCACCAGTTTCAATCCCAGCCCAGGGAACTTTGCCATTTCACATGATGGTGAGAGTTGAAGTGCTCCAGTGTCCTGGAGCTATCGTAAAAGCTTCTTAAATTATTAATGAACTAAATTAAAACATCTACGAGCAACTATTGTGCCTTTGGGTGCTGGGGCCAGAGGCATCTGCAGCTCTTGCAGACTCCAGGCTGTCTGAATGCTGCAATCCCTGTCCAGGCAAAGCTCCCACTGGACAAAAAGTGTTTTGCTCAGGAAGGACAAGGACGCAGCACACGTTTCTCCAGCATGGGCGCCTCTCCCAGCCAAACAGCTCCCTCCCAATTTTCCATCCCTTTGCTAACATGTGAGGCTTTATTCAGGAGTTGAATACATTCAGTAGTGCTATTTGCCAATATTTTTGCTCAGTCCTATGCTTGGTTGTATTGCTGCACAAAAGTACTGTTCATTTCCAAGGCAAGTACACAAGGAGAAAAGCAGAATCTTATGGAAAAGGCTGTTGCTCGTGTAGGAAGATGCAGGCTAGAGAGAACATCTAACCCATAATTTAATTGATATTCTATATTAATTATTACACCTGTGCCCCCTCTCTAGCCCCATTTAACCCTTTGAAACTTGGCTTAGATCCTGTACAATAAACACAGGACCTTCTCCCTCCATCCTCTCAGCCCTGGCAGGATTCTCCTCATCAGAGCCACAACCGTATGGTGCACGGGGAAGGATCTCCACATTAAATCTCTGGATATCAGTCATCAGTTGTAGAAAAACATTCTCTGATAGCACCTGCAGTTTTCCCGATAGCTGGAGCAGCTTTGCCTGCCAAAAGCACACATGGCAGCTGCTCTACCAGGAGGAGAACAATATCAGATAAGGCACTTCTCTAATGTCATTTAGACAAACAAGTGTAAAGAATAAATGTAAAATATTATCAGTTCTTGTTCTTTGTTTGCCTTGAAAAATTAAGAAGGGCCAGGGTGAGTGTAGTTGAAATCAAAGCAGCCCTGAAGGACTTCTCTGCAATTAGCAGCTCTACCTGCAAACGAGGCCAGTGCCACAGAGGATTGTTGTTATGACTCATGACACTTGTCCAAGGGAGATAAGCAACACCAAATGACTTCTGTGCCAGAATAAATAGGAAAATTACAGGGACTTTGAGGACTCACTGTGCCAGAAAGCAACTGAAAACATAGCAGACATGATCAGCAATCAGTAGACACAGGTTAAATTTTCCTGCATGTAAAATGCCACCTGCTCCGTGGCTCTCTCCACAATAAATTACTGCATCCTAGAAATTTTCAAGAATTAGCAGTTTCAGTAGCTACTTATTAGTTCTTATCTAAATTTTCAGCCTGTTACAAACCCTGTGAGTGGTTTCATCTCACCCCTCAACCAGAAGAGAGATCTCCCTGCTTTATTTGCACAGTGGTCTCATCCAAGGAGCGTATCCAGACACTTGGATGATGCTGCTCATGGTAGGTGTAGGACAGCTCTTAGATGGAAAAATAACTGTGAATGCTTCCCTTTCATGCTGTAAAGAGACAGCAACAGATGGCAGTGCAAGCAGGGCAATAACAAATCAGTCCTTTGGCCTTCCTGCAGTTCCTTCCTCCTCGGAGACAGTCTCACCAGCTACACATAATGAATGAATAGCAGGGTGCTCTCATCATCCTTCTGTTTTCCCCTTTTCCCAGCCACTTGTTATACTGCAAAGAGCTTCTGCACCTGGAACTACAGATATCCCAGCATCTTTTTATTCTCAGCACATCTTGGAGCATTGATGCCTGTATTGTAGCTTTTCAGGAGTGTATTTTCCTCAGGAAAGAAGAGCTGCAAACCACTAGGTGTAGGTAAGGACTTCTTTAGCTCAAAACTCCTCAGAATACAGAACTACTTCTACCCCACTGAGAACAGAGAACCTGCATTTGGGCTGGGCAGGGCATCCATCCTGGTTTGGATGCTGAGACTGGCAGGTTCAATTATCCAGGACACAAGACAGGTAGGTACATGCTTCCAGCTGCCTCACAATAAAGATCTTTGGAGCTGTTTCCTATTCTCACTAAAGTGTAGAAACACATCTGTACTCTGGGGTTCGAGTTTGTAGCTATTCTCAGGGTTTTAAATTTTTCCTCATAAGAGCATTAGTTCCCCATTGGGATATCTCATCAAAAAACATGAATGCTTGAAGATAAATGCTGTGAATAAATAACATCACCGTTTACTTAGGCTCCAAAATGATAACACTAACATGGAAAGCCGTAAACAGCCACCAATTTTGTTCATTTAAGTCTTTTCTTCTCAGAAATAATAACAATAAAAAAGATTTTGCACCCTCTCTCTTCAGTTTAACAGCAACAACAAGGAATATATGCATAGCCCTTTTTCCCCCACCACCATTCCATCCTTCAGTGAGCACAACAATAAAATGTGTTGCGTGAGAAATGGATGTCAACATTTTAGCTTTGGACTCGAACTTATTTGATCTAAACTTTGAACAACTTGGCTCAGATTCCAAGAATCTGCTGAGCAACTCCAAATCCCTCAGCAAACAACACATGTAGGCCGGGTACCACCTCGACAGCAGATGCTCTCAATGAAAGGAAATGTCATAATGTTGGCTGGTGTCTCCAAACAGTTCTGTCCTCCAGGAGCGTCACTTCCATGCAGGGACATCCTGCCAAGGAGCACAACTTTGCTCAAGTCTCCTTTTGTCTGTGAAGCAGCAGCTGCAAAGGGAGAGCCCCCCCAGCACGTCCAGGAGGGATGTATATTTAGTTTTGTGTTCCTGGCATGGGGTTAGTTTTTGGTGGAAGCATTCATCAGGAGTGGGAGCGTTCACAGTGCTTTACAACTGGTCTCTTTATGGCTGTACAGCTACTGCTGACAAAACATTTGGACATTCAATTACTTCTGGTGTAGTAGGGGGAACATGATTCCAAGTCCAGGGAGTTTGCTTTGGGCAAGGTGGAGAATATCATTATTTGCACAAATCACTGCAATGATCTGATTACAGCTGGGGCTGGCATGGTGTTATCCTTGGGTTAAGTTAAAGCTTTTGGTTTTTCATTTCTGCTGTTGGTGCCTAAGTAGATTGATTATGTATGAGATGAAAGAGCATGTGGGAGTATGCTAATGCTGATGTTAAGAGCAGACTTTTATCTTGCAGCATTAAGTGAAAGGAGGAAAGAATGACAGAATTGGCTGCTGTGAGCTTAGGCAAAGTCCCTTTAGCTTCTTTTTTGGTCAGAGCCGTGAAAGTTTGTAAAGTTCCTGTGTCCAGGGGACAGCACAAGGGAGCACTGAGAACTCACAGCAGCTCTACCATAGACAGGCAAAGGCTCCCTCTTTATCTTTGCTTTCCCCTTTACAGATGGGACAGGATAAATAAGCCACAGTAAAACTGAAAGTCAAGTCCCATTGCTGAGACTATGAACACTCATAAACTCATTTGATTCCAGCTGAGACACCAATTCTCCATATGCTTCCCACTTACCTCATCAGAGCTAATGGGACTAATCCTAACACAGAAAGCCAAAGAAACACAGGGAGCATTAATGTGAAATTTCTGCATTGACCTTTCCATGAGACCTGGGCAATATATTCACAATGAATTCTTGAAGATTTTCACAAATCATTACACAATCCTTCCAATTAAAAAGGAGGCCTTGGATTTACGAAAAAAGCACTTTCCATACTCTGAAATAACAGCACCATTTCTACTCATATTTTTTAATTAGAAGGTCTGTGTGGCAATAAAAAGAAATTTAAAAAAAAAATCAAATGTATTGTTTCCTGAGCCTTCTCTGATCAGCCAGAGGCTCTCCAGTTCCACCCACAGCAAGTAACTCTGTACCACAGGAAAACTGAAGGGCAGTAATTTGGACAAGGTCTGCTGGAATCCTCCCACCACTTCGTTCTCCTCCAATAATTCAGCCATCATAAAACCAGGTACAAGGCCATTTATCACTGGAATGTACTTGCTTACATCTATTTTTAAAGTTCAAAGCACTAACGGAGAATATAGAGCTTTATTTTCTAAGGTGTTAGAAATGTTATATGGGATCCAGCAATTTATTTCTAATGGCAGAGGGAGGAGAACTTCACCAGGTATGCAGCAACTCTCCAGAGTTACTCCAAACGCTGCAGGTCTGAGCCTCCCCCACCTTTGGTCTGTTAAAAGTGACTTGCTGATATTCAGTACTGTGAGTAGCTTTTGTAATCACATAAAATAGATATTTGATAAAGCATAATACAACAGAAAAACTTTCTCTCTTGACCGTAATTTTAAGCACAACCACAATGAAAAAGCTTTTCTTTCAACCTCATAGACCCAAAAATTAATGATTTTTTTTTTTTTAATCTACCTCCTTTCCAAGGTTTAAATTGCAAAGAAACAAAATCCACTATCTAAGTAAAACACACCTGTGCCCATACAGAGCTTTCATTAAAACACTTCACAGCTGTGAAGCTGCAGAGGTCATGCTGACCAGTGCTACTTCATGGTGTCTCTTGTGCATTATAATCTGTGCACTCTCCTGAATGCTGATAAAACTTTTAACTTTCTGAAGCAAGTGCTCCTTTTTTTCATCTGTCTTTGAAGCTCCTTAGCATTTAAGGTGTGTGACTGGAACTCAAAATACAACACTAATATGAATAAACCCACAACTGTTAAACTGTTGAAGGAAAACTCTTTTCTTCCAGCATCTCCCAGACACTGTAAATGAGCTGAATCAGCTGATGTTCAATAAGTTCAAGTTCTGCTGGGGAGTGGGTTTTAAATAAAAAGCAGTTATATCCATCCTGCTTATATATCAGAACCACTCACAATGCCCAAATTTTGGCTGTTAGTTTTTTTCCAACAAATGTAATATTTATGATAGAAAATGGAATCCCATGCTTGGATTTCAACCCACAGAGAGGGCACAAGAGATGCCAGGCACACTCACAGTGATGGAAATGCATGAGTGATATGAGGGGACACAAAAGTTCAAGGCCTTAAGAAGCCTGCTGAAAGCCATTTGATAAAGGATGTAAACTAAGCAAACAATAGGAATATGAAATAGGAATTAAATTTTAGGAAGCAATGCAATTTATTTGGAAAAGCATTCTCTAGTGATGAGATGAATCACTGGAGAATATTTTACCTACTAATAAATAGAGAGGCGATAAATTTGCAAATACTGGTCTCTGCAGACTTACCCCTGACAGTGGAGCTTACAGCAGGGAATCTAATCAGCTGGTGTAAACAGAGACACTGGAATTCAGCCATTAAAATTCAGGAAGTTACTATGCAGTGTTAGGCACAGAAAAAAGAAAAACCCAGAAACCAAAAAAAGCCCAGAGACTCATTTCATCGGCTTCATTTGGGTTTGGATTCATGAACATGTGTATTCCACTGCAATAAGTACTTCTCATTTTGTTATTTAAATTGTGTATCTTTAGAAAGCTTTTCTTAGCCATTGCTACTGGGTTTTGCCTCTGACTACAGAAGACAACGATTCCAGAATCCCTCACACCCATTTGAAAGCCAAGCAAGTCCTACAAGATGCTAAAACAGCTGTGGAGACCTGAAGGCTCTGTTGCTTCTCTCTTGTGTTTCTCCTGTTAAAATTTTTATCTTTGTTCCACTTCCCCAGCCCAGATACCACTAATGACACAAGGTTTGAATTAGAAGAAACTAAGAAACTGGCCCCTCATACTATTCCATGCTCCTGCAGTGACTCAAACTCCCCTTTTTATCAACACAGAGCTCTGCCCAAACCCATCTCACCAAACTGAGTTCTTGCTCCTAGTGCACAGAGAATTATTCTGCACCGAATTTTATTTTTAAACATGGACCATGGTGCTCCAGTAGTTCAGGAGCTGAAGCTTTAAAACAAAAAATAAATAAATAAATACTGTAACAGATAAAACTCCCGGGGATTTGTCTTATTCCCTTGCAGGAGGGGCAGGGAAATTAGCATCAGCTCCTGGTACAGCCTTTCAGCACACTGCAGGTACGAGCTTTAAGCTGTGGTTACTGCCTTGTCCTTCAGAAGAATTTAGCCTCCAAGACATGGGCAGACTGCACGTGTTTTCCCTGTAGGTTTTTCCCCCTCGATAAGCACCGGGTTTTCATGCACAGTCACTCCCGTTTCTCTCCAACACCTCTCAGCAAGGGCAGCAGCTCCTCACCTATTGACCAGTCCTTGTCAGCAAATCCCCCCCTGCTGCACACACAGCCCCGAGGATCCACGGACCGTGAGACAGGGATCCCAGGGATGGCCTGGCAGCCTGGGAAAGGGGCTGCCCGCTCACCCACCCACCCCCTCCCCTGGCAGGGGGGTGGGCAGGATGCCCACAGGAACAGCCAAGCTCAGACACGTCAAGGAAAGAAATGCTAATGAGCATTTTAATGCCTCAAAAGTGAACAAAGACATGAAAAGAGCTAAAAGCTGAGCAAACTCTTCTGTAAGTAGTTAGAGAAGGGCAGAATACCCTGCCTTGTACTGGGAAAAAGCACATTGATGTGTCACACATGAGCCTCAGGGGCCTGGAAAGCAGAGCTGGATGGGCTCGGGTCACATCCCACTGTCTCGAGGGTGTCCCACCAGCAATGAGGGTTATTTCTGGAGGGATGGGGCATTTTTAAGACAACTTCATCCCCTGCATTGCCCCAGGCAGGAGCAGATGTAGCCTTTGGCCAACTCAGCCTGCACCCATGGGGGATAACTGCTTAAAACACTCCACTTGCTCACCCCAACTAATACAGGTCTCCTCAGCTCCTTGGCCTGTGCCATATAACCCCCATACAACACAAAACAGGTAATAGCATAATAGGTAAAAGCATAATAGAAGCCATTTTTGCTAGACATAAAATTATTTCTCTTCTAGGGTCGCTCAGGGTTGGTCCTGATTTATATCAGGGTGGTTGGAGAACGGTGCCCCACTGACCACCAGAAAAATGAACTTCTTCAGATTCAAACAAGACAGCACAGAAACCTTAGAGAAGACAACAGAAGAAACATTATTGCATTTGTTAAAATGAATAAAATTTAATCGCATCCAAATATTGCTCATGAAAACATGGAGCACTAAGACTGCGTGGAGATCAAGAAAATATACAGAATAAATGAAAAAATAATTCTCTTGTATCCAAACACTGCTACAGCATTCAGGTTCTGCCTGTAGAGAATACAATCTAATTCACCTGCTTTCATTCCAGTGATCTTTCACATTTCAAAAGAAAACAACAGATGAGAAATTCAATGCTGCATTTACTTTATAAAAGTGAAGAAAAGGTCATTTATTGGCCTTTTTCATTATTAATATCTGTCTAGTCTTTTAGTTTAAATACAAAGAATCTTTACAATGGCCAATTATGTTCCAGGCCTCGAAGTTGTTTTACAAGTTGTCTCAAATATTTCTGGTTAGTTGAAACAGATCTCATCCTTTCAAATTAATCACGCTTGTTTCAGCTTTTTACAAGGAAAGAAAAAAAGAAATACAAAAAGAACACTATCATAAAACAAGTCAGCTTCTCCAGAACTCGAGCTGAACTGAAGCAAATGAGATGGCAAAGTCAATACTGAATCCAACAGAAAGAGCAATTCAGGCACTGAGCTCCTATTCTAGAGCTTTTGAAAAACTTCATTATCAACGATTCCAATTTGCATTTATTGAATTAAGGTTTTCAGTGTGATCCAAATGTTATTGAATTTAACGTTAATGGTCCTCACTACCACAAAAGAGTTTGGATCAGTGATGGTTTAGAATAAAAAATTAGTTAAAAAATAAAACCAAAAACCAAACCAGATTGATTTTCAAGCCTAAACCTTCATTCTCAGCCCCAGCCACTGAGTTTAAACCCTTACCCTTCCCCTCTTGCCCAGGTAGCACAATCATGTCATTTCTCAGTGTTTCCTTGCTGCTGGCAGAACTGAAGTCAGCATTGAGGGAAAACAGCACACACAACAGGGAGCCTTCCTACCTGTCAGCACATTCTGTGGCCTTACTAGTCAGAAGAATTTATAAAACTGCTTAAAAATCCATGTGTGTGATGGGGAATCCGTCTCCCTCCAAGGGTGTGTTTGCTCAGTACCATTAAAATCTGTCACACAGCTCAGATGGTTGTGATAAACTCAAATTACTGAGGTAAGAGCACGAGGTGGGGAATGGGAAGGCAATCACCCTGCCTAAAAATAGTCATGGTATTTGGTAAAATTTAGGGAGAAAGCCAGGGAAATGAAAGAGGGAGAAAAGGATGGAAAGGTCAGTGGTAGTGGAAATAAAAGTTCCCTTCCTATATGAATAATTCAGTAGTAAGATCTGATTTCTAAAATACCTATTTACATGAATGCACTGAAAGGCACACACTCAGCCTCAGATCTGGCTTTTGTTTTAAAGAGACTGCCCAGAAGTTGGCACAAATATGATTCATCACAACATGCACACTGCAGAAATAATTCCTTGTATAATTCTGCCAAGCCCAATCATAAATCCACAAACTGCAGGACTCATGTATCCATAACTTCCAAAATAAAGGAATATAAAAAGAAGCTGCAGACTTCTAGGAGCTGGTTCAATAAAACCCCCCTTATTTTTGGATCACAGTGCAGCCATGCAGCAACCAGTTGAATATTTGTGGGGGTTTATAAGTAACCAGCATTTGTTAATGAAAGTTCTTTCATTCACATTATATTTTAGATCAGTCCATAAGGTGAGAACATAAACTTCCAATTACACTCACTATAACACAGGAGCCAAATTTCTTACAAGAAATTTGGAACCAGATCAAAGTCGATTTTAATTCAGGATTCCTGATGACACAAATACCAAGGCCCAGCCTTCCTAACATACCAATAGTGTCTATTAAAGAAACAGAGAGTGGGATCTGAAGGACATGGCACGTTGTTATAATTTTGTCCGCATCAAAATAAATGGCAGTTTTCTTCTACCTTTCTTCCAAGTGCAGAAACTTGTTAATTCTCACTCAGCTCTTCTTTAAACTGGTGGGGGGGATTTTTTGATAAGTAAGGGTAAACATGAAAGAAAAAAGTTAATAAAACTTTGCCAAAGTCAAAGGAAACAATGCCTTTTCTTTTTTTTTTTTTTTGTAATTACTCTGGAACAATAACAACAAAAAAAGAAAACACAGAAATTAATGCTTATTCTCTTATAAAGTTGAAGAAAGTGAAAGGCAATCACTAATGACCTCATGGCTCATCTATCCTTAAATACACTTTTACCTCCAAAATAACTTCATTATGATAATACTAACTGCTCACCTAAATGGAAGATTTCCTAAGGCTGAAAATTAAGTCTCACATCATAAAGAAAAACCATCAGTCAAAATTTTGCCTTTGACTTTCACGAGCGTGAGATCCCATTCTAAAAACATTCACTGAAGTCACCACCAGACCACTGTTGGATTCATGGCTACTGGGCCTATCACAGTGTGTAGGAATCCCATGTTCAAACTAAGCAGGGTGATTCATAACATAGAACACATAGTATTTTGGACAAGGAGTCAAAATCTTGCCCTCTCAGAAATTAAAAGTCTGGTCTGGACCTGCGTATCTTGTCAGGTAATTTGCTCAGCCAGATAAAATCTGCTGTAGATATGGTTTTTTTGCTCATTGTCTTTCCAGCAAATCAATCCTTGTAATAGTACATAAAACCTAATCATTACTCAGATGAGTCCCTACTTATCAGGTCATTTGAAGACATGCTGCCTAAACGAATCTCATTTATAAAGCCTTGTCTTATCCTTTCACTGCCAAATTCATGGCTGACACGGCTCAGCGTGCAGCATTCATAATTAGCACGAGTCCTTACACCAAAACAATTCCTAGATAAACTGAAGGACAGGGAAATGCACCTGGTGCAACTGGGGTACACATCATGAACTACATAGTTATTTTCTGTGCTGTTATTATCTACTCTATGGCAACAAACTCAGGTGCAAGACTCCTCTCCCACATCAGGCATTTTTAAGGCACGAGGCAGAAAATCATCACCCTTCACCGTTTTTGGGCTCTCAAGGACAATTATATCAAATATCAATCAGGGAGGAACTCACAACCAGTAATTTCCCCTTTCCTACCCATGCTCAGGTTGCCATGGTCTCAGTGGGACTAATCATTCAAAATATTTCACCTCTTTCAGCAACAGCAAGTTCTGATCCATCGATAATCTTCAAATTATAAATAGGTCAAGGTCTGTTCTGTGTTTGTAAGAGCTCTAAGCCACATGAGGACTCACCTCAGCTACCTTCAGTCACGTGAAAAATGTGGTATGCAGTGGAAAGCAGGGGCTCAGTTTCTCTCAAGCTCATATTTGCCCTCAGTGTTTGTCTCTGCTGGTGGTTCATCACACCTTGAAGACAGACAGTGAAGGCACGAAAGGAATCTCCCCCTCTGGAGGATCCCCTTTCCCCATTGCTCACAGAGCAATCCTGGAGGACCAGCTCTGCCCAGGTGCCCATGTTTTGGACAGCTGAGATAAGGCAAGATAAATTCCAACACTACAGTTTTCCTCCCTGTGTAACGAACAAGTACAGTGAAAAATACTGCAGTCAAATGTAAAATTTATCCCTTACTCAAAGTCCAGAAACATATCCATTGGAACTGCCCTGCAGGAGAAGAGGGGATCACTCTGCACCTCAAACTGCTCCCAAATATTACAGTCAGATCTATGACTATATTCCACTGATCCCTCTTCATTTAAATCTCACTTTTATGGATTATGACTACTGTAAATACAGATTTCTGTTTCTGACAATACCAGAAATGATAACACACATGGAGCTCTTTGAACACAACTGGGGCACAATCTCCCAATCTTCCTACAACCTGAATTAGCTGAGCACAACTGATTAGAGCATAATTCCTTACACATCCCCACGTACACAAACCCCATTTCTACACTTTTCCTGAAACACTTTGGCTACAATTTCCTTTTTACCAAGGCAAAAGCATTCACAGAATTCAAAGCTAAAAGTGGTTTATTTAGCAGGTGGTGCCACTCCTTTCCATGTCCAGTTGTGCAGAACTAATCTACAATACGTCCTTCCATTTACAAAAACAGATATTCTTTGCCCTGGGGACAAAATATCACTTTTAGAAAACCAAACCTGTTATTAAAAAACTCTTACACATCAACAGATATTGCCATGCATGTCTTGTCTTAGATTTGCCACCAAGATGAAGCACCTCTGATAAATATTCCTGAGGGGAGTCTTTCCATCCGTATTTTAATGCCTTTTTAGCATTGCCTTTAGAGATGCAGAGATGATGATATTTACTCAGCCATTTCACCTTTCCCCTCCACTTCTGTGAGTGACTCTGATAAATACTGGTAATTTCAAGATTTAATTTTGAGCCACTCCTTCCCTAACAAAAATGTTAATGTCATCATCTACCCCAGGGAGAACATTTTGGCAACAATATTATCTCTTTGCTGAGACAGAAAGGCTGCTCCCACATGGAGAGCAAATTTTGTTTAGCGTTTTATTATGCACCATGGAAAAATATTAAACAGATCAATAGGAAAATGAAGCTGTCGCAAGTTGATCTCCACGGAGTGAGGGGGGAAAGAAAAAAATGCCAGGGAAATAAGAATTATGAGGAAAAAAGAAAATTAAATTTACACATTGGAGATAATAAGGCATGTCGCTTACCCTCAGTGGTTCCTCTAATCTGGCTTTACTTAATTGCATTCTTTGTAAAGACATATTGTTTCATTTCTTTCCCCCCATGGATCTTTTTTTGTTGGGGGAGGATATAGTGTAATTACTAGCTCCCAGCATTATCTCAACTTTTATTACAAAATGTCAGGATTCTGAAAAGGAAAATTTCATGCACTATATAATGTCAATCATCTGTCTTTATGAGACGGAACAGCATTCACTTTGTTCAAAATGGTTTTTAAGGGGGGGGGTAGAACTGTCTTTCATGTAGGGTCATTTTTTAAAAGCTGTATTCCAATGTGCTTTGCATAAGAGCACAGCCACAGTGATGATCAGCCACTTGAAAGGAGATTTGTGCGTGTCAATAACAGCTTTTAAGTCTGGATGTGCAGACAAAGTCACGCCGGTGAAGAAACAGGAGAGCAAATTTTAATAGTTTCCTAAAACTTCAAAGCTCTTTTTTTTTTTTGTCACTTCGGAATCTTTGTGATTCAAATCAAAGCCACTGTTGATGTGCAGCATCTGAATTTTACTTTGGAAAATTTGACACTTCCTTCCATCATTGTTTCAGTTGCCAGAGAAATTTCAAACGGGAAGCGAGCACCTGTTCCCAGCTCTTCAACCTCTAACCAGTCAAGACTTCATGTCTGGGGGTTGGACTCTTCCCAGGTAACAAGTGACAGGATGAGAGGAAATGGCCTCAAGCTGTGCCAGGGGAGGCTCAGATTGGATATCAGGGGGAATTTCTTCACTGAGAGGATGGTCAGGCTCTGGAACAGGCAGCGGAATCACCGTCCCTGGAAGTGTTCAAGAAATGTGTGAATGTGGCACTTGGGGACATGTTTTAGTGGTGAACCTGGTGCTGGGTTAATGGCTGGACTCAAAGACCTTAGAGATCTTTTCCAGCCTCATCTCTGTGATCCTACAATTCTATGTTTACAGGGCATGATCCTCTGCATGGCACCGGGGAACGGGGGTGACATGGAATTGAAGGAGCAGCTTCTCTGCAGCCAAGGGGCAGTGCTGACATCCACACCCGGGGCTTGGCCACCCTCCAAAGGTCTCTATTGTTTAGTAAATGTTTCTGGGAATGCTGTTTGGCTTTAGATAACTCGATCCTGTAATCTAGACTCGACTAAAACTCCCACTGAAGCCATGACATTTGGTAACAAAAATGCATCAATCACTGGGAGCTCTACGTTTGTGCATCGACTGAAATGGGCCCTGAAATGTCACTGGAAAGACAGAAATCTCCCAAGCCAAAACAAGAGAGCAGAAAGATCAGGGATCATAACAGCTGATATAGCAGTGGATATATTTTGGTCTTGACTCTATGATTTTTTTTTTTGACCTGGCTAAAATCACCACAATCTATTGAAGCAAATGGAAGAGCCATAATTTCATTAGAATATCAGGTATTTTCTTGAATATTCAAAAAAAATAAGATAAATATATACTCAGAGAAGTTTTAATTATTTATCTCATAAATCTATGCTTGCCACATACTTAGGAATGAATATTTATACATAATTTATATTATTTCCTGTAAATTTATTATATTTGCTAGAACTCATTTACCTGCATTATTTAAATATATTTCTGAATGTGTTTACTGAGGACTGTTTGCAGAGCCCACACCACTACCCCCCAAACACTGAAGCCAACTAACTAATTTTCACTAACATTCTGCTGCAGCTGCCACCACGTTCCTGTAACAAAGAAGACACTTTAATAAGTTTTTCTACATACAAGCTCTTCCAGGCCTGCACTATCATATCACTGAATAGGAGAAGTTCCATTTTTAACCATGTATGACTTCAGGAAACAGTTTCATTTTAAGAGATCCCTGGGATTTTTTACATGTTGTTGAAATTTTAATAATGTTCCAGGACCTGGAATGGTATTTACATATTCTTTTCTTTACTACTCCATAACCCTGGTTGTTAAACATGGGGCAGACCTGAATCTTTAAGTCAGAGTGAGGTTATTCACTGAGTGTTGACTATTGCAACACATTATACATCAGATCATACCTGTGCTAAAATTGGCACTGTACCCTCCCTGTGAGAGGTTCTGAAAACAAAGACAACATCCAGGACACAAGCAGCTCTGAAATAGCCAATTAACAGTTAATTATTTCATTATTTCAAAGGGTGGGGTTATTATTTTTCTTCCTGGGCACCCACATCATACAGTTAAAAAAAGAAGATGACAACATGTGCCTTTGGATAAAAGTCACTTATTGAAACTCAATAAGTGATCAAATTCTAACCTGAGGGGAAGCTCACCGTGTGTAAATTAGCACTTGGGGGTTTATCCTAAATATTGCAACACCATTTGCTCATGACAAATGATGGACTGAAGAAAAACTATGTGAAAGAAAGACTGCAGCCACTTCCCAGGTATCTGAGCAGAAAAGGTTAGTGTGAGATGAACCCTGAGAAAAACTAGAGAGCAGCTAGAATGGGAATATAAAGGTATTCTTTGGATGAGGGAATTTCAGGGATATTATTCTGCTGGAGAACGTCACCTAACAGCATCTGCCTGGAGTGATCACACCTCACACAGGTCACATTCCTGGGAACGAGGCATCCAATTGCTCCAATCTCTGAGGTCATGCCATCTCCCAAAAAGGTGTGGGAGAGTCAGGTCTGCCTGGCAGCATCCCTACACCTTCTATTCTCTCCTCAGATCCACCAGATCACAAGGGTCTCCCTTTATGGTGAGTTTGAGGGTCACTGAACAGAGGCATTTTTCAGTAAATCACAACTGAAGACCTTTGCTGCACCACCCGTGGCACAGGGACTTGCCAAGATACAGCCTGGTCTTTCTTACTTAATTTTTTTTTTATCAATAGAGTTGTGCAAAGCTTATTAAATTACTCCTTATATACAGATTGTTTGTTTACCTAAATGTTTCTGCTTATCTACAGCAATGTTCAATAAGTTTCAGAGTAACAGCCAGTATCATTTTATATCTGGATATGCAAATGGAAGATACAGGGAGGCACTCAAAACTGGAGTTTAGGAACTGACCTCTGTTTCAGCATGTCAGGAGAAACAGAAGTTATTCTGCTGCCAGAGATGAGAAGGAGGAAAAGGAGGAGGAGCACCCAAGGTAACACCACGGGATGAAGGCAGTGTATTTTGTGTTCAGACATTGAAGAAAAGCCTCATTGCAGGCACAAGATACACACACCACGCCCCTCACCTCAGTAATAAATCAGTCCTAGATCAGTGTTAAAGGAGGCTCTGGCCTACTGGAGTGTAGTTTGGCAACTTGCAGCCAACAAATATCAGACAGTTGATTTCCATGAAAATCCTTCCCTCTGCCTGGGGAGGGACAAGGCATTTTGTTTGCCAGGGATAATTTAAATGGCACTTCTGTTATCAGTGCCTCCTTCCAGGAGAGAAAGCAAAGAAACTGCCCACCTGGATTCATTGTGCAAGGGGAGGCAGGACAGGCACTGGCACATTGTGATTTTCCTTGAGGATTGCACTTGTCAGCATGAGGTAACACGGGTGATTATGGCCAAAAAAGCCTGTTTGGCTACATCCAAGGAAGCACGACCTGGTGCCTTCTCCAATAGCATTAGTGCCAAAGGAATTAGTTTGATTTTTCCAAAACATTAGAAATGTGACATCTGAGGTACATAATGTGTTAGCCCCATTACATCTCTTCCTTTGGGTGTTTTTGAACATTATCCACTGGACTTTTGACCTCTGAATTGCTGTGCAATCTCTGTAGCTCTGTAAACATCACTGCACAGGAGTTGATACAATTCTGTAAAATAACTTCAAACTAGGTTTTAATCACTTGTGGTTAGAACACCATTTTTTTTTTTTTAAAGAGATTTTTTTTTTCATTAAATGAAAAGGAATTCTTTCACTTGAAGCACATTCCCTTGCAGATTTATGGCATATTTAATTAGTCATTTGGAGTGCAGATCACTGCATCCACCAAGGATCAATATATAGCAACTGACAGCAAGCTGGTAAGGAAATATGGTTGAGTATAGAAGGAGAACTGGAGCTCCAATCTGAGCTGAGAGGGTGCAGATGGGAGACAAGGGAACAGGATCTACCCCCAGGCATCTGCTGCTGATGGTTCTAAGTGAAGCAACCAGTTCAGCCTGGCAGCAGGAAGGCTGGGTGATGCTGGCCAGCCTGGCCAGGCAGGAACTACACATCCTCAGGGAGTGAGTTGGCTCTGCTGTCCCTCTCTGTTCCCTCCAGAAGCTCTTCAAAAGTCCCACCTGTACCAAGAGGATCACAAGCCTCCATTTCTCTTTATCAACCTTTATATTTGGATTGTGGGCTGCTGCACTTACTGTGTGGTCACAGTGGAGCTGTGATCACTTAGAACGTGTAGCCACCATCACCATCAACACAAAAACAACCCAAATACTCTATAACTTTTAATTTTATTTTGAGTATTAGCAAGGCTTATCCAGAACATGGAACACAACTAGAAAAAAAAAAAAAATCTCTCAGCAAAATATTCTTCTTCCAACTGCCTATAACTCCTTATACTGCACAAGAAACAAAGTTTAACACAGAATAAACTTCTATTTATTAATGCATCTATGGAAAGAGTTTTATTAAGGGGGCAGAAGTTAAATTGCATTCTAATGGGTAATAATAAAGTCTATACACTGCAGTTTCTGGCAATATTGCCTTAGATTCAGACACACAGCTAAGGTAACCTTCTATCTCTCTTCTTTCATTTGAGAGGCTACTGAGCACACTAGAGAATAAAAGAGACTGTTGTTAGTTGTCATACTGTGTCTATAATTACTTACTTTGTTCCTGAAGCCATCACCATGATAAATTTGCAGTTTTTCCCCATCTGCCAGCAGTAGTAATGTGCAATACATTTAACAACTGAATTTGCATATAGAAAGTATCATTGACCTTTGAATTTAAAAGGACAAAGATTTACAAGGACATCCTTTTGAAGCAAAGTGCTTAGTTTAGGAAAAATGAAACGGCACAAGAGGAATAAAACGCCCTGTCTGCTGCATAGAGGAGAAGTTGCAGATTTTACAAGTAAGACATTTGAAATCCCTATCAAACAGCTCCCTCGTGAGCAGCCACATAATAAAGGAAACAACTGTCAACTGGAAGGAAAACACTAAGGCAGGATCTGGAGCGTGTTCAGCGTCGGGGGACTCGGATGCTGCAGCTCAGGTGACTTCTCTGGGAGCAACCTGTGCTCCTGTGACGTGGTAAATGCAGGGTGACAGCCCCTGCTCTGCCTTTGGGGGTTAATTTACCAGGCTGTCCTGTGACAGAGCCTTGCTCTGCTCCCACACTGAGCTGTGCAGGACCTGCAGTGATGCAGGGAAACCAGGGCTCCCCAGCAGCGCTTCCCTCCCCGGCTTGTGCTGCCCCTGCCAGAGCTGCACACACTTGGTTTGCAGCAGATTTGCACCCAGACAGAGCAGAGCATGGGCAAAGCAGGCTCAGCCAGCAGGCTTTTTAAAAATAATGGGAAATTGCATTTATAGAAAAAAAGGAAGAAAACAGACTCATTTTTTCCCCCCAGTCCCGTGATGCACCAGGGCCTAGGAAAGCCAGTGCAAGCAGCTGCACCATCCCAGACCATTCCACCTATTCCTGATCATCTGCACAGCCACAGGCAGCTCTCCTGACACCAGGTTAGCTCAGCTCAGTCTGCACATCCCACCCTTCTATCCGCCCATCCCAGCAATTCCAGAGAGTTTTCAGAAAGATTTCAAGTGTCTGTTTTCCTTATTGTCAATAGCTCTTCTAAATACCTCTCTGGAAGAAATTGCTACAGTTCAGCTTACCATATCATGAATGAATTATTCATAAATGCCACTTTGTCTCATAAAAATTTAAGATATTAGTTCACGACATAATCATAAATAGGACAAACACAGGCCACACATCCCTTGACTCCTACACTACACTATTTTCACAATAAACTCTGATGATTCCACATAAAATGACACCAGCAAGTTAAAAGTCTAAGAGTTCAAGAACTGTTGAATTCTGAATTTCTTAGACTATGGTTTTTTTGGTCATCCTTAAAAGAGTTTGCCCCAGCTTGTTACTGCATCCCCTCTCCGTTCTCCCTGGAGCACTGTCTGACTTCAAAGTACCCAGATATATTTGTTCAGCCTCTCTGTTTACACCACCAAAGAAAAGAATCAAAGCACTATTTTCTTGCAATATATTCCCTTGTGGCTCAAACTGCACGTGTGTGGTTTAGCATGTGCTTTAATAGAGAGTCAGCAGGCTGGGGAGAGGCATTGGCTGCCTTGTAAATCAGTCATGGATGGAAGATAACAAGAAAAGCAAGCAGCTTCTGTTACACTGCAGATGCAGGGTGCTTCTATTATTTTATTTCCAGTTGTGACAAACTAACTAACAAAGATGCCCTTCCTATAAAAAGGCAAAGAACCAGGACAAAAAAAAAAAAAAAAAGGAAAAGAAAAAAGGAAGGAAAAAGTCTAAAAAAAAAAAAAAAAAACTTGAGGAGANCAAAAAAAAAGAAAACTTGAGGAGAGCAGGCTGAGTAACAATAAGGATTTGTTGTCTTCTCTTCAGTACTAAATAAGCTGCTATCGACAAAACTGTTCCTGTAAAGGGAACATGCAGTGGACAACATCCTGCAGGTTTTATATTTGGGAAAGCTCAGCACTATTGTGTTACCTACAATTCTTTTAACCAAGTCTACCTGCAAGCATCAGTAGATATGGGAGAGGACACCTGACACTTACCTACTACTCATTTCATGGTATGTTTTCCATTTGGTTTTCCCATGCTCTTCCCAAACTGACCTCGAATGGTACATGAGTTTTTACTAATATCTCCCCACTAAAGTTCAATCAATAGTTTCAGCAAAGATTTCTTGGTTTATATATTCTGATTCCAATGGAGCATCTATATGTTGCCTCGATTTCTTGTCCCCTACACCCTCCATCAGAACCCTCCATCATTTGCTCACATTTCCTGTGTTAGGTTTGCTGCCACACACTGTGTTGATTCATTCTTACTGAGAATTTACAGTTAATTTTAAAAAGACCTGAAAACTTTCCCAATTCTAGCAACTTCTCTACTTAATCCTCATATTGAATAACTGCACCTAGTAGATATATAAAAAAAAAAAAATTGAAATCTAATTTTCACAAGTATTTCTCCAACACTTCCCGCGTTAGCCAACATCTGCTGTGCAGAGTGTTTTCTGGAAGGGATACAAGCAGCAACAAAAGGAAAAGGAGTTTGTGACAAGACAAACAATCAGGGGGACTTGTCAGAGGTGTTGTCTTAACTCAACAAAGCAAAACAGGACTGTGAAGTGATGCAGGGGCTGGGGAACACGGGTAGGGGCAGCTCCACTCTTGTCTCTCACCAGATGCGAGGTTGGCCCATTGACTGGAAGATGTGTCATGGCTTGGGCTCATGTGCTGAACATATGNACTACTCATTTCATGGTATGTTTTCCATTTGGTTTTCCCATGCTCTTCCCAAACTGACCTCAAATGGCATATGAGTTTTTACTAATATCTCCCCACTAAAGTTCAATCAATAGTTTCAGCAAAGATTTCTTGGTTTATATATTCTGAATCCAATGGAGCATCTATATGTTGCCTCAATTTCTTGTCCCCTACACCCTCCATCAGAACCCTCCATCATTTCCTTGCATTTCCTGTGTTAGGTTTGCTGCCAGACACTGTGTTTGGTTCATTCTTACCGAAAATTTACAGTTAATTTTAAAAAGACCTGAAAACCAATTCTAGCAACTTCTCTACTTAATCCTCATATTGAATAACTGCACCTAGTAGATATATAAAAAAAAAAAAATTGAAATCTAATTTTCACAAGTATTTCTCCAACACTTCCCGCGTTAGCCAACATCTGCTGTGCAGAGTGTTTTCTGGAAGGGATACAAGCAGCAACAAAAGGGAAAGGAGTTTGTGACAAGACAAACAATCAGGGGGACTTGTCAGAGGTGTTGTCTTAACTCAACAAAGCAAAACAGGACTGTGAAGTGATGCAGGGGCTGGGGAACACGGGTAGGGGCAGCTCCACTCTTGTCTCTCACCAGATGCGAGGTTGGCCCATTGACTGGAAGATGTGTCATGGCTTGGGCTCATGTGCTGAACATATGGTGGAGTTAGATTACAAGCAGCAAGAGAAACTCTGTCTCTGCACTGTAACTGTGGTCCATTTTCCCTAAATCTGCTTGCTACTGGCTCGTTAACAAAAACAAAATCAAACACCTGTGCACTAGATATGGAATTGTTTCAGTGCCAGCACTGATCCATCTGCAAAGAACATCATTAGCCAACTTCTTTTCTCTGGGTGAGACACAAGACAGATTCATCAGAGCAAACCCACAGCACCACTAAAGGAACATTCATGTGTCCCAGCCTACTGCTCTCCACCTCTTTCTTTGTCTTTTCATGCTGCCATAATGGTGATGAATAGTGATAAAATATTCATTTCTCTCCTCAGCATCAGGTAATTCTCCAGGCCCTGGACCAGCACTCTGAGCCTCAGCCCCTCTTCTTCCTCAGCCCACCTGCCACTTTATTGGCAGATCCTTCCAGCCTCATCTGACTTCTCCTTCTGCACTGCAGACCAGGGAGATTTTTCAGAACTATTTAAATGCTGCTGTATTGGGTCTGTTAGGTTTGCAGATTTACTCTGGCAGCACAATGTAATCCAAGTCATTATATTTTACTCAAATTTCATTATATGATAGATTTAGGTTGGAATTCATTTAGAATTCTTGACTGTCTTTCCTCATAACTACATAGGAACATCTTACATACACTCACTATTCTTTCAGAAGATGCTGTAGTGATACATCATCACCCTGTAAGAAGGTGAAGGCAGTGTTCACTCTGACAAAGGCTGGAGAGGAATATTTCTCTCAGTTTTGTTCCTAATGTGAACACAAAGAGCAGAAATGAACAACTTGTACAGTGCTGATTAGGTGTCCCTGCCCATGGCTGGAACCAGATGATCTTTAAGGACCTTTCCAACCAAACCATTCTAGGATTCTATGATTAGACATCATCATCTTTTCAATCATTGAAGCTGAGACTATTCAAAAGCTTGGAAAGATTTTGTCCACTGCAGGTGCACACAGAACAGCCTGGGCAAGAAGCAGCAGGGGGGACTGACACAGCCTGAGAGCTGGGAACTGCAGAACTACAACAGCACAACACCCTTGGGCTGTCAGCTGCTTTCTGAAATAGCTGTCACTGTGCTTGCCCTCAGGGACAGAGCCAGAGAGATCCTTGCTGGAGAGCACTATAGTTCATTGGTGTTTTGGTCAGTCCCCAAATGCCATAAAATAAAACAAACCCTCCCCAGTCCAGGCTCACCCACAACTGACACAAGCCCAGGCTGAACCACCTGCAGGGGCAGCGCTGCCCGGGAGCTGCGATCCTGACCCAACATCTGCTACAGCTGCAGCTGCCTCTGGTGTGAGGTATGAGAAGTCCAGTTGTGCTGATCACTGCTCTTCAGGAGCCCAAACATGTCCTGGCCTTGCTCTACCCTTTAGCCATGTCTACCTTGACTCCCTTTCCATGACAAGGGCTTCCCACCTTACGGAAAGTGAGCACGGATGTCAAGGAATGATTGTGCTCAGGCACCAGTGCACACAGTACTTCGGAGTACAGCCAGGCATAAACTGGTTTTACCAGCCTTCATTCCCAGTGAATAGACCCAAATCCAGGTGTCTTTATTTCACATTTGTTTGGTTTTCCCTTATATTTGTGACCTGGCAACTGTTGGCCTTAGGTTAGCGTGGGTTTTCTTTCATTGGTCCCAAATTTATCTGCAGTAGCTTTGATTTGGCGAAATTCTTATCAGCACCCTGGTCAAGAAAGTGTAAAAAAGGAAGGCTGAGCAATTTCTATTGCACCTTTCAGAGTCTTAAATGCTTGTTACCTCTCTGAATGCTAAATCAAGCCAGGCAGTACAGCTAAGTGAGTTAGCTGCATGCTGAGGCATTTGCCAGGAATTCCCTCCACCTCCCTCAGAGAGTTCAGTAACATCCTCACCCACCTAAACACACAATATCTGCATCCAAAAAATACTATTAAAACTAATGCAAATACATGGAATTCATCCTGCATATATATAAGAGAAAGATAAGCATCTTTCAGGTTTGCTGAAAACAAATAATAACTAGAGATTATCCGGGGGTGTTGTTTGTTCATCTCTTTGTTAAATTTCCAGATGACAGTTCAGTTTATCTTCTGTCCCTCACTCCCAACCTTCTGACACAAAGTGTCAGGGCTATCAGGCTGGGATTACTTTTGTACTTATCCTAGGATAAAAGATGCAGTTCCTTTGACCAGAGTGTGAATAAATGGCTGATAGTTTTCTTACTGCTTATTCCTGCTTAAAATTATTCCTCTGTTGGTATTTACAGGTAGCTGTAACAACTCATACATGGGAAGAGATGTTCTTATGGAAATGGGACACTTCCTGATCTCTGTGAATAGGGATGAATCCTGAAGCTGAAGGAGGTCACAGTTAAATGTGAAAGGCAGAATTAACTGAAGTACCTACAGTCTTATATTTGTTCAATACAACATGCATTGGAGTCAGCAGAACTCCTTTCATGAGGACCTAACACACCTTCCAGCACAGAAAGATGAGATAGGATTTGCAGGTACATTGTGGAGCAGAGCCATTGACAAAAATGCAAATTCATCACAGCAATCCTCTTGGATTAAGCTAAACTAAAATGACATTACTGCTAAAAAGGGTAGTTCTGCCACATTCCCCACTCCAGTAATCCCCACCCCCTCTCCTTTGTCAGAGCTTATTTACCATACAACTTCACACAAACCTCCTTTTTGTTGATGTTTTATTACCGTATTTTAATCATCCTCCCTGTCTGAGTGGGCACATAGCAACTAAATACCATTTATTGTGCTGCCACAGTGGTGATGGCATCATGATGATCCTGGTTCTGCTTCAGCTGGCTATTAAATAACCCCCTTATTTGCAGAGATCTCTTGCTGCAGCATTTCAGACACGTATGGGATGGAACAGCTCATTGGAATGGAGGCAGAAAGAGTAAAGGAATCTATTGCCAGAAATATCCATCCTCCCTGCTTCTCCCAATCCCTATGTGCAAATGAGCCATTATACACCAGCTGCTTTAGCTCCAGAGTAGCCATCAGGATTCCATTCCACACAACCTACTTGGATGATGCTCTCAGGAAAGCTTTCATTGACTCACTCCACTTAATTGGTAGCAAAGCAAACACAGCAGAGCCTGGGGTTTTGAGATAGCAACAGACATTTTGTTCAAAACTAGGATTACTCGATGATAAATCCATTTGCAAGTGGATAAATGCCAGCAAAGAGACTAGAAATAGGAAGTGTCTGTTAAATAAAGCAGTTTACTGAGAGGAAATAAAAAAAGATTTTGATTTATTTGGAACAAATAAGCCAGAGTTTAAAGGTTATTGCACTAAAGCACAGTAAAAGACAAAGCAGACTGTTATCCAATTCAGTGTAATATGCAGTAAATTAAAGAGCTGGTATTCCTACAGAACATATTGATTATTGTATCCTTGTGTACCTTGTTTGGTGTTGGCAAATATATAAGCACATTATTACTCTTCACAGGGTACAGAGCAGAGCGCTCAGATTAATTTCAGACTTCACATTTAAATTCTTCTGCCAGGCTGAGAGCTCTGGGTATGAAAGAGGAAGCTTCCAACTAAGCTGATTTACTCAGAGAAGCAGAGGTACTACACTGATCTAAACAAACAGTTTCACCAGCACTTTGCCTGGTCACTCAAAGCAAACTGTACTGAACTCAGAAGGAGCAGGTCCATGGACCAACCCCAACATTTATAAGGTTGATAAGGCATTACTATACCCATATTACAATTCAGGAAATCAAATAAAACACCAAGAATCATTGTTAACTAAAAGAAACATAACTTTCTACTCATTACAAACAGATCTAGATTGTCAGGTGTTTGATGTTTGCTCTGCACTGGACATACTTCTCTCTTCTACAGCTATTCCCATCACTTCTCCACCTTTTCCCTGGACCACATCTCATCCAGAGCAGCTACACAACATCTCTCCTTAGAAGAGAACACTGCTTTGTAGTAGCCCTGACATTTTCTGCCTTTATTTTGCCCTGTAGAGATGGAAAGAAATACATAATCAAATATGTATGTGCACTTCTGCTGGGTATTTCCAGGCAGTAGACAACTTGTGAATTATCTTTCCCTTCAAAGGGATGCATATCCAAGAAATAACAGAGGAACATATGAACAGAATCATTCAGCTTCCATCTAAAATAAAAACAGGTAGGAAAAAGGAAGGTGGCCATGCACCAAGTTCTGCAAATGATACAGGGAATAAAAAAAAAAAAAGCCATTTTTCACCTTTTCATTCCTAAGTGCTTTTCAACAATGAGTATTTATTTCTTCTGAAATAAGGATGGCATGATTGCATGCAGTCTTTAATGCTAATTGCCATGTAAGCTGTTACCAAAAAAAAGGTTTGTTATCTCACAACTCTTACACAGGTAAGACCAATCAAAGCCACCTCGGTGGCCAAGGCAATACTCCACAGTAAAAGATGTATTAAATCAATAGGCCAGCAGTGAGTCTTCTATTTAAAAAGCCTGCTCATTGCATGGGATGGGAACACAATGAACTAACACTGCTACCTGCAATTGTGGGAGCTTTTAAAAACCCTGGGAGAGCACTCAAGTCAATGCATCAGCCACTTGAGTTTCTTTAGAAACTCGTACCTGGATAATTCTTCCTAAACTCTAGAAGACAAAAAAAAAGTTCTATTTTATAACCAATAAGAACTCAGAAACAATAATTCTGGAAGAACAGAATTTGGCACATTAAGGCATATATGTCAAAAATATGACTTTCCATAAAATATTTGACCAGTCTCAGAGCATAAAGAAGTTCTTAGGACTTCACTCAGAAGGAATTAGGACACGTATTTATACTTAGTCTTTCTTTTTTCATCTTAATTGGTCGTACCTAGCATGTTACCTTAGCAATTCTGTCTCCCCAAAGCATGTCATTGGATAGCACAGTTGGAACTGGAGCCAGAATCCAGTAAGGAAGGGACAACCTGAAGAGCTTTTGCACAGCAGAAGAGTGTAAGAGGTTGGCTTTTGTCCTAACTAAATGGAATTAAACAGCTATTTGCTTTAACAACAGATTTTGTTTTTAGGGCAAGAACTACAGCACATTTTATCCATGAGAGATTCAGAACTGATTCTTTAGGTGGGAGCTGAAGAAACAGCACCAGTGAGACAAGAGGTAAAGAGAACCCAGAAGATAACTTAAAGACAGGCAGGAGGAAGAATCAGAGAATTAGAAGAGCTCACCAACACCTACAGGTCATGCTGGGATGCACAAATATTTATTAGTGTGACTTTGTGCAACCAACACTTCGCATGTGCAGAGCTGTATTTTCCAGGCTCTGGCTGCAGCTCCAGGTGTTTGCCCTCCACGTGGCCTGTCCTGCCCCAGCTCTTCTCCATCTCCAGCCCCTCTTTGCAGACACTGCTCTGATGGAGTGTAATTACAAGGGACAAACGACTTTTGATTCAGCAGAAAAATGACTGTTGCAAAGCACTTGATCAGGTGGGGAGACGCCGGTAATTTTGAGTGGTCCATCTGACCCTAATTAGCAATCAACAGTCTTGTGGATTTTTAATTGCAGGCTGCCTCTGCTAAAGCTGTCAGATGGGTTACAAACCCACAGGAGCACAGCTCTCCAGGTGTTCAGCACACTGGGAGGCTTCCAGCACACAGAATGCAAAGAAAGGCTGCTCTCTTTCCAGGGTGCATTGGATCACACAGAGTGTTAAACAGGAGAGGAAACGACAAACAAAAATGCAAAACAAAAATATTAATTAAAAACACACGCCTAAACCAAAAACAAACAAACAAAAAACTACCCACCATTTCTCCCCCATTCAAAGAAAGGCCAAATGGCCCTGCAGCCAAGTGACAAAATATTTAATATTTCCTGCGCAGTTACAGAAGGGATAAACCTGAAATACAGCACAGAAAGCTTGACCTGTACAGCCAAGAATGACTGATACTGGTTTGGAAAACACAGCAGAGTGGATATGCAAGAACCTGCCCTCCTCTTCATCTACCAGCACCTTCCCAGCCTTTCCCTCCTGCCCAGGCTCCCCTGTCACACCCTGTGACAGCCACATCCGAGGCCACTTATTGCTCATTTTTCCCAAAGTAACACCCAATGCCAAATTTCCAGTACCACCTGGAAACTGGTTTAAATACAGCATCACATACACTGCTCTGTGGGTTTAATCTAACTCTCTGGACCCACTTTTTCCCTTCTTACCACTTTCCATGGATAATTTGCCTATTTCTCCATCTACAGGTGGCAATACAGGGACACCTTGGGGCTGAAGGATCTTCCCTGACATATCCCCCTGCAGAGCAGTTTGTTTATTCATTGTTGTAGCAAACACTGAAATCTTTGCCATACATTTTACTACTTAGTCTTCAAAAGAAACTCTTCTTAGCAATGCCCACTATCCCCAAATATTATGTGTTTAAGCTGCCACCTCACTGCTCAGAATTTATTTGAATTAGACCCCATTGTACAATCTCACTGTTTAAATGGAAATCACTTCTTGGATTGCAAAATAAGCAGATGCCAGTGCAGTTCTCCAAAATATCCTTCCATTTTATCTCATTGCATGTTTCCATTTTCCTGGAGCTCTCTCCTCATCATCAACACCTCCCCCCATTATGCCATCAAATCTTTGCCTTTTGTCAGAAAAAGCCCATCTGTGGTGAGGAAATTGGAAAGTCTGGAGATGTTATCTCTTCATCTGACCACCAGCTTTCACTGGTGATGAACAATGTCTAAAAATTATCCTAAAAATCCCCCACTCCCCTGGAAAATTCCTTGCTGGATTATATCTCCTGTCAGATTTATCTAGCAGTTTTCTATAAATCAATTGCTGTCAAAGAATTTTATCTATCAACAAAAAGTATTGCAATAACCATTAAATTTCTGTTAGTGCTACTTAAATAAAGAATTTGGAGGCTTTTATCTCAATACAAGCAGGACTGAAGGGTTTTTTTTTTTAAATGAATTTTTGGAAAAAGTCCTCAAAACTTGGTAAGAAACAATCTTTGTAAAAAAAAAAAAGCTTTTAAAATCCAATTTAAACTACATTTTAATGATTTCTTGGTTAAAATTCTGAAACAAAATAAAACTGCACAAAGAAATCCAACATGGTTAAAAACTGCATTAAAATGTCACATGAGGATATTACTCATGAGGATATTGGGGAGAAAAATAACATTTTACACTCCCTCTCAAGCCAATTTCACAATGGAACATTAACTATGATAGGACAAGTATCTCTGTAATAATTGAATAAAACAGTCATTAAGAACCTAATTTTTTGTGTAGCCTGTAAGACTTGAAATTTTTAACTAAATGAGGAATCAATGTTGAGCTAAATTGTGAGAAAAATTATTTGATGTTGCTGTGCTAAACTCATTAAAAGATAAAAACTCACAAATTAATTTCAGTTCCTAAGCTAATAGGTTCACAAATGCATCCCTCACCCACAAGGTAAGTAAAAACATCAACTGAGTCAGTATTTGTGCATTAAAAGGCTTTGAGGCAACACTCAGAATTTTATCCCCCTTTTCTTTGGGTGGTCAAGGACCATTTCCAGCCACAGTTGCTCAGTGCAGTCCAACAGAGCTGTGAGTGGAATCACAGGATGGTTTGGGTCGGGAGGGATCTTAAATATCATCTAATTCCAACCTCCTGCCATGGGCAGGGACACCTAATTTTCCAGAATTTGGGAGCCTGACCAGGAAGGTGCAGCAAGATGCCCCATGTTTGGGCACAATGAGATTCAACACCTTCCCTCCACCTCTGCTACATCGCTGGAGTCCTGTCCCAAATCATGAGTGTGGCCTCCAGAGCAGAAATCATCTCTGTAACAAGTCACTAAAATATTGTTGATGTGTGCAGTGAGTTAATTGCATCTAAAATCATTTTATCAGCAAGAGACTGCCCAAGACGACGCAGGAAGCATCTGGTGGTGCAGGAACTACAGTTTGTGTTTTCCAAGTCCAGCAAGCAGCCTTTCATTTGTGCCTCCACCAGCAGCACGTGTGACTGCGGTCACTCACAGCTAGAAGATGATGCAGATTATTATCCAAGGAGTTCTGGGGTACAAATGAATAATAGAGCTATTCCAAGCTAAAGTCCCAGATGGAGAATTGCTTACAAGCATCTGATAGTATAAAAGTTTTACTCTCACATCATAGTCCCTGAGGGAAGCCACATAAACGCTTCTAACTGGAGGTTCTGCTACCAACAGCTCGTTTTCCCTGCTGCCTCCAGAAAGCCCATGAATCACAGAGCTTTTAACTAGCAGTTTGTATCTCATCTGCCTCTAATGGTTCTGGGAGAAAACACCAAATTACAACAGCAAAACATCAACGGCTGCCAGTGATTAGAGTTACAATTAACTCCCTGTATGTATCAAAAATACTCATCAGGCAATGAAGGGGGGCACTCCCAGGGCAGGACGTGAAGAGCATCAAGGGCTGGAAAGGAAGAAGTTGGAGTGAGCACAGAAAAAGAGAAATGCCCCTTTTTTGAGAGCCTCCTGTAACTTAAATGCTGAATAGGGTAAAAATATGAACCTGCTGGCATAACTTGCAAAAGGCCACTCTCAGCAGAACTTAAAACATTTCCCATGCACGGTCTTCACCAACAAGAAAAGAAGTGCTAGAGATTCTCCTCCTGACTGTGACATGCACCAGTGATTTCTGAAACAGCAGGCAGAGCAGATGTTGTACTAACTCCCATGCAATGGCATGTGACAGCCACCTTGATTGTCCTTTTCCAGCCATTTAATTCAGTTACTGGGGGAACCAGTGACACAGACACATCTGCAAATGCCATGTGTTCCCATAAATCAAGCATTTATATAACTTCTTCCTTCTCCTCCCCACCAGGAAAACCATAAACCCAATTTGGAAGATACTTAACAGAACATCACAGTACCAGAAGCACCAGCAGATGTGATGTGGCTCCAACATCTCCAGAGGGGGGGAAAAAAAAAAGCCTGATAAAATAGAGCATTTGAACATCACTGGACTTGCACTGCTGTGGGGGAAGTGGGAAATTTAGCCCTATCCAGTTCTAACATGGGAAGGACTCACAAGGGTCACTCAAGAGGAAATTTGGCAGCTGCAATAAGCTGTCAGTGGTTCTGTCCAGCTACAGATCTCCTCAGAGAGCACCTTCTCACTTCCTAAAGCCCCAAAATCAGCCACAGGTAACAAAAAAATTTAACTTTTTTCAGCAATGATTTTGTGCCAACATGGGGTATCTAAAAGGCAAGAGTTAATACAACACAATTTAGATCTAACCAAAAATAATCTTCATGAATGTAAGACTGCACCAGTTCCAAAGACACAGAATAATCCAAGACAGACAAGGGCTTCAAGGTATCCCCTCCATAAAAAGGCAATCACAGAGGTAACAGGCCAAAACAAAATGATGTAAAGAACAAAAGGAAGAAGTCAACTTCAGAAAGGCTCAGTCTTCTCTTTCAGTCAAGACACCGTCTGTTCCTTTTCTCAAAAGCCCTTCAGTTTTCCCCTCTCTTTAATTTTTCTTAGGGTGACAAATATGTAAGGAGAAAAAAAACCCCTGTGCTTTTAACCAGACAGAAATGAATGTATTGTGCAATATTGCTGTTGAAGTTCAAGAGTAGGGGAATCCACTTTGTCACAGTCACTTTCAATGAACACTCCAGTTTATGATAAGTTTCATAAAAACTGCTTAATTCAACATTTATGAAAGTACTGAAGATAGATGAAAGGTGTAGAAATAGGAATCTTGCCAATCAATCATCCTGTTGAAGATGAGCACCCAGAGTGATAAGAATGAAGATAGGCTTTTCATGTGCATATGGTCTGCTAGATAGAATGACTGAATATTCTTGCATTTTTAATCAAAACCTTCCTACCATTGTACTACCCCACTCAAATTATTTTCTCCCACCACTGAATATTTGCACTCTTTTCCCCTTGGGATTAAGTTGCCTGAAATGTTCCCAATGAGAAAACCAAACAACCTGGGTGAAAAGGTGCTTGATAAAAGATTGACTGAGGAAAAACTTTAATTTTAACAGATTTTTTTTTTTTAATTCCCCAAAAAAGGAAAATCAGAAGTGAATACAGGGCCCAACTTTTAAATGACATTACAAAGAACAACAATATGGTATTATGCCAGATAACACAACTTGCACCTCAAACTACATATGCTAAAAAAGTTTTAGGGCAGATATTACCTTTTAATGAGGAATTTTTATAGCCTTTTGTACAAGAAATCTTTTCCAGAAATTATGCCCCTGGGTATAATCATGCTGCAAAGACTATTGATAACAATGGGAACATTTGGGTGCTAAAAATATGCAGTCAGGGAAGATTGTGCCTTCTTCCTTCCAACTGTTTTCCAAGGGCCAAGAGCCCAACCTCTGATGGAGCTGAGAATTAAACTTAGCTGGCTCTTCTCTCAAGCCTCCAACCTACAGGCAATGGAGAGAAAACCCCTATTAAATTGCTCCAAACAACAACAATTTTAAAAATCACTTTTTCTATCCTTTCTCTACAAAAGGAGCCATGTGAGATCAATCCAACTCGGTGCAGAAATTAGCTAATGTGATTAGGGATTTTCCCTAATCCTTTTACATTTTTGGAGAGTCCAAGAAATAGGTTCAAGATTCTAAAAACAAAAGAAGACAAAGCCAAGCTCTTCCGATTTCAATATTCACCTCGTTCCCCTTCAACGAGATTGCAGAAGTTACAGTTCAAGTCTTAAGTGATAACATATGGTGCACTAAACACTATTATCAGCTTGATGAGTTATTGCAAGTACCCACCCAAATTACCCAAGTATTTCCATGGGGTGGAACAAGCTGGAACTGAATACAAATCCATTGTAATTTCACAAGTGGGAACATTTATCACAGTGAAGTTGTGAATTATTTTTACCAGTTAATACCCTGTAAGTGCCAATGTTCTCTTTCTATGCTTGGAATATCTAGTAGAAAGATAATGATTCCTGTGAAATTCTTATTGTTCCCCTTTGAGTAATAAGACAAGTTCATCGTTTGTAAATAGCGTGAGACAAAGGCACAGGTACAGTTCTACCACTTAAATAATCTGCATATGGTTCTTAAGTACTTCTGACCCCTCTGCTTCTTCACTTCTGCACACAGAGCAGGAAGATTAAAACAGTAAGGGTAAAACAATAAAAATAAATTACAGCTGGAGATCTCATAAGTCTTTTATAAACAACTCCACAGAATGGCAACTGCGCCTGTTCAAACAAACCCCCATTGCCTGATTCCTCATTTGGTGCAACAGAACAAATTAACAACATTATTTCCAAGTCTTCAAACCGTCCAGCTAAGCAGTATTCACACTAGGACACTCTAAAAGGTACATTTACTGCAATTAATTGAAGAATAACATATTTTTATTCTCACCAACTTCAGTAGCAAATTTTATTGCATGGGAAAATGGGGAGTTGGAAAGAAAGATGCACTTTCATGGCAATAAAAGAAGAATAAAATATTCTTTTCATTTCTGGAACTTGAAGAACTTTCCAAAATAAAGAAGAGAGAACAGGCTACCTATTCATGAAATCTGTAGTAGTTTTCCATGGATTTCAGAAGGTTTTGCCAAGATAGATGAGGCAATCCATCACCTTGGAGTCAGCTGCTCCTCCACGGAATTGATATTACAAAGTAGGGACATGAATCACAGAAGTGATGCCTCCTGGGTTGTGATGTGGTGTTGGATGCTCTGAGACCTAACAACTGTTGTGGTTTGGGCTTTTCTTTTGGATCACAGCACCTGGAACATTTATGGCATCACCATCACCCTCAGGTGTAGATTACCTGTTGTCTCGTAGGTGAGCCAGGGTTCTGCCTAATTAGGGATACACATGGAAAAAAGCAGAGAAATCCTAGACATGGAAAACCTAAAATCCTAAGTTTTTGAAGAACTGTAGGAGTTTATGTTGTCTGAGAGCTCCACCTCCTGCTATTCTTGGCCAAAAGTGACCTGCAGACAGCGCTGGTCAGGAGCAGAGCACTCCTGCTCCACTCAGCACAGGCTGCTCACACATCATCCACCTCCTTAGGAACAGTGCCACAACCCCAAACAGCCAACCTGGGCTGAAAACATGACCCAGGACAGCACAGAGCTGTCACACAGGGCAGAGGGACAGGGGCCACCACACAGCAGGACAGACTCCACCTCCACCTCTCCTGGGGCGCTTCATACCCAGAGCAATAACACAGCAAATCCAAAAGCCACCAAGTCTGCAGCAGGGACAACTTTTGGGTTCCTTTTGCTTTAAGCAACAGGCTACACACCCTCCTCATATCCAAAAATACCATGAAATGACAGCCTGCTTCTGCAGCTTGCCACATCTTCTGGAAATCATTTCTATTTCATGGAGGAAGGGGGGGAGAAATAACCAATAAAATAAATCCAGTCTGATTATTTTGAAAAGGACAAAGACAGCAGAGGTGGCAGAGGTATAATTGTTAGCCAACCTTACAGCACTTTCCAGTAGAGCTATTTAACATTTGATTTCACTGATAAGAAAAATAATAAACAAAGTTATTATGAAACCATTCTGTCAGCCAAAAGTCCAGTGAATCATTTATGAATGTATACCTACAGCTTCTCTCCCTTCTAGTCTGTTTTCCCATCAAAACCTGAAGATACTAACTTTTTTTTTAAACTGTTGGTTTTATTTCTTAAATCAACCTGAAAGGAATAAAATATTGCAATGAGCAAAAATACAAAATAAATGTTTGTAGTTCTGTAATTCCTCGAAATGCCAAAGAAAAACATAAAAATGTATGCTCTGTAAGTTTTCAGCTGAACTTGGCATGACAGTCCATCTATTATTTAAAAGATGTTGAAGCTCAATTCATGAATTATTAAATTCTTGTTACATTTAGTTTTCAAGGGAAAAAATTATTTCATTCAATAAAGGAAATTCAACTCACTCTATATTTTCCTAAAAAACATGGGATTTAAAGTTACTTTAAAAAAAGGAAGAAATTAATTAGTCCAAGCTTCATAACTAATGTTACTACCTCATTAAAGGGGTGTCCTGAATATTCAAAACCCACCAGCAATCCTTCAGCATCCCCACATCCACAAATATCCCACATGTGAAATAACCACAGGAACAGGAGAGGGGCTGGTGAGAGCTGCTCCATGTGGAACTCCAGAACCTCCAATTGATCTGAGACGCACAAGTCAAACATTCAGCGAATCCTCCAACCTGCTTCCTTCCCACACTGCTCATCACTGACCCCAAATCTCTGCTCACACCTTCTCAAAGCACAGGTGGGTCCAACAACCCAACCAGTTCTCTGCTGTGCTGCTGCATCTTGATCTGGAAAGTTTTGATTACAAGTCGTGCCCAAGAGTGCTCAGAAGGTACCTCAGAGGTGAGGAGATGCTCCCCAGAGAGACTTGGGACTGTTAGCCTGATAAAAATGTGAGTATTTTGAATTCAGAGTACTTCATTCTTCTGAAGGGGATTGCTGTTGATGATTACAAGGATCATTTCAGAAATCTCTTACTGGTCACCTCAGCCAGCAATTCATGGTCCCTGTGCTGGGGTCACTCACAGGGAGGGTCACAGCTGGAACAGGAATTCCCTGCATCAGTCCAGGACAGCAAACCTTGATGCTCAGCAACCTTCACCTACAAGACACCTAATTAGACCTCACTCAGCCAACAGCACCTCTGCCTTAAACTTTTGAAACTTCATTTGTATAATCTTGAAACTACAAGATTGGTTCTGCTCTAGAATGAGGACTTAATAACCATAGGGATTCGAAAGAAACAGCTATCTGAGCTGATTTAAGAAGAGAGACACAAAACACACTCAGTGGCACTACTTGTACTGCCTAATAAAGTTATTTCACTGCACTCTGGGGGTTAGCTGTTCAACTGGCTTCTAAAAATCCATCCTGATATTCCTAAAAGGCTCTGGAGAACAAACTGGCACAGGTGCAGTGGTTGCTCTGTATGACAGGTATTTCAAGACAGCTACTCAAGCATATGATCCCTCAGATAGAAAACATAATAAAAGTATATTATGATGAAGCTGCCATAGCCATCAACCAAAATTACAATGCTTAACTGATTAGCTCATACAGATAAATATTCCAACACCCACTGGGGTATTTTTCCCAGTAAGGAGACAAACTCTGAGTTAGTTTGCTTCATTTTTCAAAGAAATGGCTTAAACCACCAACATTTCAGGAATAAGCCAAAAGAAACATTGCTATTCAACAACTACAAATCCTCCTATAAAACCCAGAGTTAAATGCAAGCCTTGTAAAATATTCACTCCCTTAGCCAGGAGTTAATAAATTTTCAAAGTAGATTTTTACACAATGTCATCATAAAAGCAAACTAACACCGAAGTGTTAGAATTATTTTCTTAAAGTGCTTTATCCATGTTGGCCTCCTGACAGTTGTTTTGTGCTCAAGCCTCAAACATTTTCCATTTCCACACCCAGGCACAAGGATGTCAGGTACCAGCCCCCTCTACCCCTGGATGCACTGTCAGAAGAGTTTCAGAGAAAACATCAAAGAACTTTTCCTTTTCTACCATTTTTTTTTTCACCTCAGCAATGCTCCTAAACAAAAAAATATTCACTCAATCCTCCCAGTCCTGCATCCTGACTGGGAGCAGGGAAGTTACTCTTCACAGAGTTAATTGGATGAAAGAACTAAGACCCATTCCCAAGGATCTTTTAAATATGAGAATAGCAGAGAACAACTGGCTTATTCTCTTCCCATTCAAAATAAAGGTTTGTGATCTGTGTATGAATATCTCTTGCTAACATTAACCAGCTTAACAACAGACAGCTGAAGGAAAAATCCTCTGGCTTTTCTAATGCAATTAAAGGATGAACAACATGTCCAGTTTCCCAGAACACATCATTAACTGTCTAGGAAGGGCCTTCTTGTTTGACTGTTATTCTTTTTACCATCACACATGACATGACTCTCAAAGAAGAGTGATTTAGTCTTCTTTGTAACTAGAGTTTTTGCCTGGAACACCTTTCACCTGGTGCTGCCATTTGCCTTTAACAGCAGTTGTAAGATCCTGGCTGCACTGGGGCTCTGTAAAGCAAGGAGCCAATTCTGCACTGAGGTTCTTGCCAAGATTCTTGGTACAGCCCAATCTTCCAGCTCAGAAACATCTTGAAAAAGAAATAAAAACACCTGTTGAATATGAAATTCTCTTTACACCTTCTGCATTTTAGGTCCAAAGCCATGAACACTGTAGCAGGAGGAATAACCTGTCCCTGAGCTGGTATGAGCCACCCTCACTCTCCTGCAATGCCCCCAGAATCCCCTCTGCTGACACCCACAGCAGTGGGCAAATCCCTGTTTCTTTTGTAGGGACAATCCTTGTGCAGACTCTGAATCAATATCAGTAATATTATAGCAATATAATAGTGGGCACAGTATCAGCACCTAAATTGCTGGCAAAGCTCTCCCTGCTTTCTGAGGTAGCTTGGGACATATTTTTCCCCTTTAACTGAAGCATTTTGTCGATTCTTGATTGAGAGTTACATAAATCAAGGTTCACTGCATCTTTCACTCCCCTCTGACTTAAAGTACACAGAAGCACTTTTGGTAGCTCTGAAGACAGAAACAGAAAAATAACTCCCAGAGAAACAGTAATGGCACAAGCAACAAACACTCCTGATTCAAGGATTTTAAATGGCTGAACCCGTAGCTGGTGCTATTTGAAAGCCAAGATTTGTAAAGAAACTTCATATTTCCACCTGTTGGGGGTCAGCTGTCTAGAACTGAACTCTCAAAATAACAGAAAAGGTTTCTTTTCAATGAATATTACGTTGCAGAGTTACCACGCAACTTCCCTACAAAACACTACCATCTCAGGGTTTATTAAAGAAATCCAACTTCTCCTCTGACTGAGGGTAAAGGGGAGAGAGTAGCAGCAATCACATTCTCCCCTTGTTGTTAAAGATGCAAAGTCAGCCACTTCAAAGTTGGAAATGCCAGGATTAAGACTGTGCAACCTTAATTTGCCCCCTCATGCCTGTGCATAATGAGACGGTCTTTAATTACCTGAACACGAACTCCAGTGGGAAGATCCTGCCTCGTTCAGCAACTGGATGGATGAGGAGTGAGTTCTGCAGGACTACACCCCATGTGACACTACACTAATGAGAGCAGGGAAATGGCTGATCTGTTGGTATCAAAGGTGCTCCACACCCTGAGGAGGGAATTAAAGGAAGAACTCCAGCTTTTTTGCCCTCGTTGCTCCCTCCACAGTCACAGGCTCACACAACAGGCATTTATCTGGTACCCCTGACAAAAATCACACACCTGCATTTCCCAAACTCCCCACTCCTAAAGCCCTGAGTCCAATGGTTCCCCAGCTCCACCATTTGGATATTATCACACTTTAATATGGGTTGATACTGTTGAAGGTTTTACTCTCAGACAAGGGTTTTCTGAGACCAGAGGTTTCTTTCCAATGGTACAAACTGTTTCCAAGACTGTTTTCTCATCACTGTTCCTTAGACAACTGATTCCAAGCCATGCCTGAAGTGTCCACTCAAGCAACACCTCACAGCACCAAAAGGACTCATCAGTCTGTAATTCATCCCAGTTCTGACCATTATCCATCTCTGGGACAGGCAAAACAGATTTTAGTTGAGACCTGAGACAGCTGATTGGAAAGTGATAATTAAAATAGCTAATTTGATTTAAGCCACAAAAGGCTACTTTTCCAATTAGAACTCTAGTTTGGAGGATGATCTCCATGGCCCTTTGCAACATCAGTTCTGGGGTCCTGCAAAGGAGGTTGTTCTCTGAAATTTCCTACAATTTAAAACCATGTAATCCTTAGAACACCATGCTTCCCCCCCCAACTTATAAAAAGAAATTAGGTTCTACTGTTCAGTTTTTAACACAAACTCTAAAAGGAGCAAAGCAAGGAATGTTTTGTATTATCCAACTTTAAGTATCACTGAGTATTTATGAATAAACAGAGAGAGCTGCTCGACAGGACACAGCTGGCACATGAACCCTGTCTGGAAAAAGTTTCTGGAAACTCTTCTGATTAAGGAAGAATCAGCACTTCTCTACCCTCTCCTGGCCACAGACCAAACTCTCCCGTGTTGCTCCTCCTTTCATCTCCCCCCTTGGAAAGCAGCAGCACACAGCATCCATCCAACAGAGAGTGAAATCCATCCCCCTGGAAGCCTGATGAAACTGGGAGCTCTGCCCTTACCTTCCTTCAGCTCCAAAATGAGCAGCAGCTTCAGAGTAATTTTTTTCCCCTCCTGCAGATCTTATAAGAGCCACAAATCCCTGGTTATTTTTGATTTACAATAGAGGCAAGGTCATCCTTATAATGAAAAAAACAAGGTCTATATTTTCAGACCCCGAGAAACAATTTATCATAGAGATCAATGACACTTTTATTCTCTATAGAGATGAAGTATCCATTTTGCTGTAAAATTATCAGAGGGGTTTTCTCCTTTTTCTTTTTTTTTTTTTTAAAGCACCTCTTGCAGGTGCTGCATCATTTGAAAACCAACTTGTAACAGAAAATCTTAGCATTAGCATCCAGTTCTCCCAGCTGCCTTTCTAAAATAGAGTTCACTTTTCTTATATTAGTGGCTGGGAGAAAAGGGAATGGTGAAATCAGTGAAACTAGACCTGTTTGGATGGAGAAAGGCAATTCTAATGGTACCCCCTGAGTCAAGAGGTATTGCTAAGCCCTTCCAATTAAAATAATTGCCCTTTCCCAGCTTTCACTCTGTGCACCAATGTTCTCACCTCTGGAGAGTCACACCAGCCTGTGCCAGGCTGGAGCAGTGGATGATCCATGTGGTTACCCATGGATCTTTTCCTAATAGGACTTTTTTTTGTTGGTTTTTTTTGAAGTCCTATTTGAAATTCTCCCCAAGTCCAGTGAAACATGTCTTGCACCTCATCTTCAGCAGCACCTCTGAGCACTCAAAAACTATCTGGGGCATTTTCTCACACTAAGACTGACTAATTGTCACAAGCTTTTGAGTTTATTTAGGAACTGCTCAGCTGAGCTTTGCTGAAGAAACAGAAATATTATGTAGGTAAGACATACAGATCTGTAGCCATAGCATAGATACATTTATTGTATTGAGCCAAATACCTCACACCAGGGAGAACTAAGGCTCAGCCCTCACCAGCTCTGCCAGGAGCTCCATCCTCTGCCATCTCATGGAGAAAAACCAGACAGCCACAAGGACCAGCTCAGACAGTTCATTGCCAACTCCACTGACAGAACTGCGTGCAAACACAATTTCTTTGTCATGTTTTCACACAGCCTGCACTGGGCTCTGAAGGATGTGATGAGCAGGTAGTGGTTGGTACATTGTACCTGCACCAGGGAGCTGCATCAGCACAAACTCCACAGCAGACACAGCCAAAATCTTTTGAAAGGTAATCATGTGCCTTCCCACACTGGCTGAGTTACAGTCTTTGTCTCCTCTGCCCGCTGCATCCCGTGGTAAGATAAGCCTATTAAGAGGATTTATTTTTTAAAGTTACTCCTTTAAAGCACTGATTTTGTTGATGGCTGCCCAGGATTACAACCTTATTCAGATGAATTTCCCCTAAGCCATACAAGTGCCCCAAGCTACCAGCATCATTTCCAGGAAAGGAAGGTATTTTAGAGCTTTTCTAGTGCTTCATTTCCATTGGAACCGATTTACCACAGGTGTTCAATATTTTCATCTCACCCATACGTCTCAAATTACTATTTTCTGTTGGCTGCTCTTGGGGCTGCTGAAGGCAAAGTAATTTTTTTGTGCTCAGCTGTATCTAGTTCTGCACAGTCAAATATTTATGGACTATACCATGTCTGGAGATATTGACATAGGCAGGACAACACTTCATGGGAATTTCCTTAATTTGATGATTTCCAGTTAATAAGAGTTGAAAGATTGAAAGGAATCTTTTTATTCTCTGGTTAGTCCTGTCAAATAGCCATAATTACTTCCAGAACAAAAACAAACAAGGACCACTGGACTCTTTAGTAACTTTTATGGCCTTGCCCAACTACATTTTCCAACTACTATTTCCAGGCAGCAAGAAAAGAACCTGTGTGTTTATGATGATGGGCCATACTTATCCTCAAGGTACTAATTCACCTCTTGCACATCAAGTGGAATATTTGAAAGAAAAATGACTTTCCTCATGTGTTTTTCTTTTTTTTTCCCCAGTGGCATTATATTTCATTCCTGCTTGCCCAGAATTGTAGGTCAGTGCCAGCAGGGACCCTGTAGATGCATTTTTGTGCAGCATTTTAAGGAGAAAAGATGCTACAGAACAATTATGGGGATGTCTTAAATATCTTGAACCTTCCTGAATAAGTCACGGGGCTGCTCATTGCATTACATGGATTTTCAGTGATATTATAATACAAAAATATTATTTTTCTTATGATACACAGTAAAAATAAACCCTTCTAACAAACCATGTTGAGGCCCTGATTCAACTCTGCTTTGTGTTCATTTGCTGCTACAAGAAGAGAGTTTAAAATGAGCTCAAACCATCAAAACCACCTGCTTGTTCTATTTTGCAATCACTTTACAATCAGCCTACAAGGTATTAAATGACTGCAAAAGTGCATGAAAATGGAGAAACAAGGAAATAGAGACACAGGGAAATCACATCCTTGATCCAGCTGTGTCCTGAGCACCATCATTTTCCATCCACAAGCACTTTTGGAGGAATGAGTGGCTCAGCTTTTGGAAATGAAAAATATCAGTGGATTTTCACCAGCCTCATAGATCATCAGAGACATTTTAGGACAGTTGCTGCTCTTGGCTGAAGCATTGCCCAGGATGGAAGCACCAATCTCCCCAGGAGATTCCACATCCCAGGGGGAGAAATACTGGAGCTGCTCCTCTGCCATCAGCAAAAGACTTCACATTTTTTATTTCATGACTCCATCCAAACCAAAACCCAAAGCAGCAGCTATTTAATGATCCAAAACCAGGATGAGATTTGACTTGTAACAAACAAACTTGGAATTATTCCAGATTTTCAAAGACAACCTGAAGGCAGCAATGGGGTTTCTGCAAATTGGGATTAGACCAAGGGAATCAAGTAATTAGCAATTTTAAGGAGGAAGGATCAGGGGGGAAAAAAACCAAACCAAACACATTTTAAAGCTATATATTCAAAATAATAACTGATTTGATTTTTCTTTTTAATTATCTTTTCTCCTGTACTGGAAGACAGTGGTTTCAGCCTCCTCTCCAGGGATTTTCCAGCTCATCCTTCCCTCCTTTCACCCAGGAGCACCTGGAGCTCCCATAACCCAGCAGGGAGCAGATTACCCTCATCAGTTGGGGTTTGTAGTCATAGGTGAAAGGTCTGCAGTGATTTAATGGCAAATGGAAAAACCAGGTCTCTCCACTTAGGCTAAACTATCACCTGCCTATCAGGCTGATAAAAAATTGCTTTAAAATAAATTAAAACAGGAGAGACATTATTACACAGGCTGGCAGAAAATAGGGGGGTTTAGGCTTTTTTTTTAAACTATAAATAAACCATGTTTCCTTTTTCTTGTTTGACTTCACCAAACCTCTTGTTCTTTATATATTTCATCAGGAGCCACTCACAAGAGGGTCAGAAACAAGATCTACTTGTCAAGCACATGCCAGAATAAAGCATCCCTGTGTTTCAGTATTCAAGAGCCAGCATTAACTTTATCAGAGGTAGGAGCAGATGGGAGATCATCACAGAAAATATACTTTTTAATTCACAAAACATACGTGCTGATGCAGTGCAGCACAGTTTAAGGTTCTTATGCAACTTAGAAAAAGTTTCTGCACAAACTTCATTCATTTTTGTCCATGTCACAGTCAAATGTTTATGTAGCATTATATCTAAAAATAATTTCAAACTGTCTACTTTAAAGTTCCCTGGGTGGAACAGAAGGCTGTGTCTTGTCCACATACCTTCAGTGTTTGCCTTTAGATACAACCAAGAGCAGTGCTGAAAGCAAAGCTTGAAGATGGAGTTAAAAAACACACCAAAAAAAACCAACTACTGGAAGAAGAAAAAAGACCCACAAACAAGAAGATAAACCTCAGCAAACCGAAGTTCTTTGCTGTTTGAGGATACACAGTACAAACAGACAGCTGGAATTTCACAACTCCTTTATCTCAGTGCCTACAGCTAAACCAGTCATATCCCTAGAACTTGTTAGAGCTCTACAGAAAGCTCCCATTACTGTGGACTTAACATTTCTGGGTGCCAGATATTAAGAGGAGAAAGTAGTTACTACTCACTTGTTACACCATGAACTCCACATTCTGGAAATTTAAGCTCTCTGATGATCACTTCCAGCTACAAGCACATTGAACCCCCACCAGCCCAGAGCACCCTGTGCACAGTCACTCCCTTCCCCTCTCCCCCTCTGCTACAAGAACTGGGAGATTAATTGGTGCAAAGCTACTTACACAGAGCCCCCCGAGCTCCTGGACCCTGATGGAGCTCCCTCTGCTCCCCTGGGAGCTGGAGAATGGACCAGAATCCAACTCAGCCTCCACTTGGAATAGCCACTGCCTCAGATGGAGCTGGCAGCCCAGCCCACCTCGTATCTCAGGCAGTCAGAGGGGTCTTGGTGCTTCTCTCTCCGTGCACTATGTGTTTTATAGACCCCTTAAAACCTTCAGCAGAAGTTTTGGATTAAATTCTATTGATTCCACCAATGATTCATAGTCTACAGATTAAAAAAAAAAAACAAACAAACTTCTCCCATTGCTTGGCTCAAAAAGGAGCAGTAAAGCTCCTCAGAGAAAAGAGGTGGCAATAAACTGGCAATGAAATTAATCAAACCTTGTTTTACAAAATTGCCCCATTGGGGTGGGAAATACAACTGAAAAGTAATCATATTTCTAAAGTAGCACATTATATACAGTAGAGGAGCCACTACCACAGATAAATAATCAGCTGGGTATCAACTCTGCAAGGTAGAAACATTCAGGGCAGCTGGAATGGAGTTGGGAGTCTCCTGTATTAATAAAGGCAAGTGGAAGGTTTTCTGCATTTTTTTTTTTATTATTACTTTTGACAGCCCTATAGGAAGCAGAAAAATAAGGGTAGATAACTATGCCTAGAAACTTCCTGGCAGGGAATACAGTACCATGGGTACAGAGAAAGGCTGGCTTTGGAGCAGCACCAGGTGAGGCCGGGGTCTGGCAGCAACCCCAGCCCAGCTCACAGCACCACACTCACACTGCACATTGTGTTTTCCAGGAAGGAGGAGCACGAGCTCCCCCTCTCCAACACAATTCCTGCCAGCAGCCAGTCCCAGCTTACTGCCTGTACCAGCAGAAACCCAAAACTGTCATCCCCTTTGCCCTTCCACTGGGAAATCTGCCCTGGCACAGAGACCAACATCAGCACTTGTGTCTCTTGCTCCCCTTATTGCAGCTCTGAGTCACAGTTCTCTTCATATTCATCACTTTTAATAGGTTCTTCTTGGCTCCTTTTCCCATTGGAAACTGTTGCCACCATTCCCCCACATGTGGTGATACACAGACAGTAGTTTTGTGCCTTTTCCCCCTCTCTCTCTTCTTTAAATCCTGATATTGTGTAACATGAGCAGCTCAGTAAAAGAAAGAATCAAAGCCATCATTCTATGCAGTGGAATTTCTCATTTGTCTTTCTATTCCTCATCATTCATTAGTGATGCATAAAGTCTTTCCCTTTCTTAATCCTTCACCCTTCTCTATCCTTTATACTTTGTGATGTACACGGACTTCTGTGTTACAAGTTCTTCAAAGACATCATTACTCTTTACATTTATATGCACCAAAATAATCTTTGTAATCTATGATCAAAGACTTGCTCTATCTGGCTGCATTCATTTTCTTTCTTTACTTTCCCCAGTCAGCCATTTTTATTTCTATTAAGTTTTGCTACCAAAAAAAGCCATCAAATCAGAAAGCCAAGGCAACTCCAAGTCATATTAGTCAGCGTGCTGGTGATCTGACCACAGTGCAATATCCTACTACCCAGAAAAGCAGAGGTTAGTCAATTAAAAAAGAATCTAATTTTCACCCATTAGCATAACTAATTGTCACTCAACCCCAGCAATCTAGGTATTATTCCCCTTAATTCATAAGAATTACAGTAAAGCCTTTCCTTGCACAACTCCAGGATTTATCAGTTTGCCCACGCACAAGTTGCTCAATTAACATGAGCTGTTGAGATAATAGTTCCTCTCTTTTAAAAGCAGGTAAATCTGAGCTGCAGCAAACCCTCTTCTGCTGAAAAAGCATCTGCCAATGGAGACAACTGCCAAGGCCTTTGCTAAAGTTTGTCCCATGAACCCACTCACCAACATCTCATTCACAGATTTCAAAGCATCACCTTTATTTGGGCTTCCTTCCATACTGCCTTCAGTACTTGGGCAGAGCTTCCCCTACACACCCCCTAAATTCAAGTCCCTTCTCAAAACTCTTCTGTGTCAGAAAAGCTGATGTTTAAGATGCTGAAATTTCCTCATCACACCCAGTACTGCACTGTTGTTCCTTCTCCTCTCCCAAATCCACACCCATCTCTGGCTTTTTGTTATGCTCAGGGTTGTGTCCTCATGTAGCACTTGGCATTGGCAGCTCCCAGCCCATCAATTAATTAAAATTATATCCCAAATTACCAACTCTGACAAGTAACAGACTGATAACATTTTAGATTTGCCGCACAGAGAAGTCTCCACTATTTTTGAGACATCTCACACCCAACCAGCTTCCAGGGAATGCTTTCCTTACCCTCAGCCCAAATATTTTACTAACTTCATGCTCCTTTATCTGGAGTCATTAAGTAGCACCAACCAGACAGGAAAAAAAAGAGGTGGGCACATCAATGAACCTGAGGAAAACAGGAACTAAAGAAGGTGCTCAAATCACTACCCTGTCCCCAAAAATCCATGAGGCTGAACAAAACCATTGTGCAAACCACACCATCTTGTGGATGTGACCCCTGGAGTCCACGAATTAAAACACAAATGTGTGTCCTTACACCACAGCAAAGAAAGGTGTTTGTGCCCTTAGGACACTCCTGGTGCAGCACCACATGAATTATGCCATCATTCTGAGGAAGGACCAGACTTTTGATCAGGAAATTGTTTATATAGGTATTTTCATTTTTGGAGGTGATCTGAGTAAAGCCAGGGCACAAATTAACACTTGCACTAATAAAGTATGTGGATCATCCCCATTATTCCGCAGTCAGACGACACCACAGAAAATAATTCTGTTTGTTGGGATTTCTAGTCAGTAAAATATTGGCTTCCCTGTGTAGCACTTTACCCCACACACTTTCTTTTTCCATCTTTTAATATTTATGTTCTTCTGTCACCCAGGTGTGAGCAGTTCCTCTCTTTATTTCCTCAGCCTTCTACTTCACAAAGCTGAAGTTTCCACTTACCCCACGACTGCCTCAACACTCATGAATTAACCTCTGAACTTTGTCAGAACTGCTTTCTGAACCCAACTTTTCATTCAGAAATGGGCATCTGTGCTCTGAAATATTTTTCAGCTCTTCAAGATTATTTTATCCAGCCATCTGATTTCAGGGTGCAGGTTACTGTAGTACTCAGATGCCTTCTACATCAACATGCCTGGTTTAAACAGGGGCTTTGGGGGTTTTTTGGTTGGTTTTGGAGATTTTTTTGGCAGGATGTTTGGGCTGGTGACTAAAATACAGATTTACAGGTAAACTGCACCACAATGAATGTACCAACCTAAGTTATTGTTTCATAAATAAGGGGAAAGAGCTAAATAAACTATATTAATTTGCAATTTACAACTATTTCTAACAGTCCATGTAAAAAGGGCCCATATTTAATGAACATCAGGATGCATCATTAAATATCTCAGGTACACCAGAACAAAATATGCCTAAGGAATGAGCAGCAACATCAATGAAAACCTCTACCCACCTGCTTTCAGCCCACAAATAGGAACCACAGAACTTGTCAATCATATTCAAAACACTGTGAAACACAGGTCTTTTGAAGATTATTCTATCTCTAACTGAGCAGCTGCTAATTTTAACAGCCTTCATTGTATTTTATTTAAACTTTTGTTGGCTTTAATGTGATTTCACACAGTCAGCAACAGAGCAGCAGTGAATAGCAGCTACACTAATATATAGATATATATACACACTAGAATGGTATATATGTTATATAAACTCTTCTATCAGACACCTGAACCTGCCCTTTGCATGCCAGTGAAATGCTATTTCATTCCCAAAGACAAGAGAAAAAGCAGCTATAGTGTTTATTTACACCTCTATATAATACTTATTTATACCCATATATAGCACTTATTTACACTCTTACATAGTGGGAGCCATTGAACAGAAAATGAGACAAAACACTTTGATAAATTTAACTACTCCAAGAAGCAATTGTGCAGATTTTATTGGTGTTCCCTCCCTGCAATTCTGCAGATGTGTCACAAATAGCAAGATATTAAGTCTGGCAACATGACCTGGAAGTGCTGGCCCTGCTGCAGAGGGTGAGGAGCTGCCAGAGACACCCAGGAGATGTTTCCCACTGGACAGGAGGAGCATGGATCGATTTTAGGTGGCTCCTGTGAGTCAGCAAAATAAGTCCCCGGATCAATATCCCTGGACATTATCCTCATGCTCATTCAGCTCTTTAGAGGCAGAAAGAATTACATATATATGGGGAAAATTCTCTCTCCTAATCCAATTCTACAGATAATCCCAAGATCATCCACCTGAGTAAGGCAAAACATGAATAAAAACTCAATAAACTGTAATATTAGCTTTAAATTGTAGCATAACACAGAAGAAATGTTATGTCCTCAAGTGCATTTAAAAAAAAAAAAAGGTAAATAACTCTTGCAGAGGGGTTGGAAACATATCCTGTAGGATTAGAGCTCTGAAAGGACTGATTATGAAGTGGACTAATTATGAAGTGGAGAGAACAGAATTTAAAATATCAGTCTTTGGCGTTAGCAGCCCGCAAGCCATATCATATCCTTGGCCAAGCACGTTAACTGCAGTGGGAGCATTCCATGTGCTTTTTATGGCAAAAATTAGCTCCAAAAAAAAGACAAATTCGAGTGGTTGTTACTGATGTTGAGCCAAAAAAGCTTTCTGGCTTTAGCCCTCTTCTCTGCAAGGTCAGAGGTGACCACAGGACCTTTATTATTGCTCATAGTTCATTTCATTTGAATCATACATGAACACAATCCAAGCAGCTAATTAAAGACATAAACCTTCTCTTGGATTGGATTAAGGGCTGTCATTTTCTTTTCCTTTCCCATAGGAGGATAATTTTTTACAGCTTGAAGTTACATATTTTCACAAGACAATGCAGAATGAAAAAAGGGAAACAAAGAAATACATTCTTTACCAAAAGCCAATAAAAGAGACAGATTAGCTTTCAATCACACTGAAACAGGTCAAAGAAGTAAATCTAACTTTGCAGAGCTATAAAGAAAAGATCTATCTTTGTCTCTATGGTTTAAATAAAAGTTTGTCAAGAAAGTTAATAATATGAAAGAGAAAAGGGGATTTATAAAAATCTTTTTGCAGAGGTAAATAATTGAAACAAGGCACAGAGCTCAGAAATTATTGTAGCTCCACTTCAACATGAAAAAAGCCCTGCTGAATTTAGCACAGTGAGCAGAATGTCACGGAATGGCAACGCTTCACAAAGCCAGTTTTTGCATAAAGATGAAGCAATTCTGGAAGTTTCACTGTTACAAAAATTAGCCAAAGTTTTCCCAACTTCAGCACCTTCCTGCCTTTGCACACACTCGAAGCAAGAGAATAAACACAAGACTGAGCCAAAATCCCAGTGATTTATCCCCCCCTTGCCCGCTCTGGGGTATCCAAACTGACACACACACTGTTGGAACCCACTTCATTAAACTCCACTCCCCCCCTTCCCAACAGGCTCGTGACGGAAGGACTGTGCCAAGAAAGATCCCAGCTATGCTCAGAAGCAAAACCTCTTCTAGAAGCCCCTGGCACTCATCCCAAAGCACAAAGTTTCCAAGGAAATCACCCCAGCTTCAAAAATAAAGCAAAGTTCCTTCAGCTGTGACTCAGATGGTCCTTTCCCTCCTGCAACCAGGGAGCGCAAACGTTTGTCTCTGACCCTGCTACAGAAGCAATTTCCATAAAAACCTTTCAAAGAGGTATTTTTCTCACCTTAAGCACAAACTGTTCAACACCTTTTTTGCAAGACATATAAAAAAAAGGAGAAACCTCTACCAGGAGCTCACTTAGCTCATGCACTCAGGAGTTAAATGGACTGTTCACAGAAGGAATTATCCTCCCTGGACAGCCCGGTGCAGGTTTTGAAGCTGGGAAAGCAGCTCGTTTCTTAACACCAGCTGGACTTTTTTTTAGCCAGCAAATTTGCTGCTAATTCAGTAGTTCAAGACACCAGCAAGAGTTTCCCATGTCTTGCTTTCCCTCTGGCACATCACAATTTTTCCCGCTTTCGTGCTAAAGGTCTGCAGTTCATTATTGTGCCCGCCTGGGCAGGTGGTGAGGCTTACCAGGCAAGAGCCTTCTGGACTGGTTTAAAGGGATCAAATGGACTCCTTTAATCCCAGATTTTTACATACATTTTATCCTTGCCATCTCTATCTCTGCACACCCCTAATTTTCCAGCAGAATGCGTTACTCAGCTGGGAGTGACTATTAAATCTCTGCAGCTTCTGCTGTTGCAGCTTTATTCTCCCACCTTGATCAACTGAGTCTTATTTCCCCAAAACTGCTTAGGGCAATATCTGATTCCCCAGAATCCTAAATTATTGCTCAGAAATGAGTGCAGATTATTTGGCCTGTCTGCTTACCTGCTCTGAAATGCTGAACAAAGATTTGAGGTACCCATCACCTTAATGTTGCCTCTTACCCAAGATTGTAATTTCAAATACCTGATTATATTCCTCCCCTGATGAGTTCAAAGGAAACAAAGGCAGCAACTGAGATGCAGGGTTTAATTGCAGGAGGAAAAAAGGCTCTGCAGAAGTTTCATGTGACAAAAATCAGCAACAAGTGCCATTTGTTATTAAGTAAGTTGTCACATCACAGAGTGTGTGCAAATGAGAATACCTTCCCCAACAAGAGGGATCTAGAACTTGTTGTAAGGAAAAGAAACACACACAAATGGGTGCTCACAGAAAAGCAAACAGTTAAAGGGGATAGGAAAAATCTGTTTAAAAAAAGGTGAAAGACTGAAGCTCTTTGGGTCCAAATCACTGGGCAAAAATACTGAGCTTGGATATTGCTAAAACCTGCTTTAGGACTCCAATTTCACTTCAAAAATGCACATTTCATTCCATACTGATATTTAGCATTAGGTTTAATTTTACCAGGACTACTCTTACTATGGAAGACTGATCTAGTTAGAGCAAATAATGTTTAAATAATAGCACTTGTTTATTTTAATCTCGATAGCAAACATATTTCAAACAGTTACTGAATCAAAAGAGGCTGGAGGATGCTACTGGAGACACTCTGGATCAAGAGAGATGCAGCCTGACTGGGGAGACCAACAGGAGTGCAATGAGGTGGGAGATCTGCAGTGGCATGAGGAAACATTAAAAGGATTAAAACATTGTGGTTTGTGTACCCTAAAGAACACACAGCCCATGGAGGGGGGACCTCAAAGCCTTCACATACAGAGAGCAGAATATAATCTCTTTTCCATGCCTGGAACAAATAAGACAAGTCACTCAGTTTTCTTGCCCAGTTACAAAAAAAAACATTCAGGGTAAATGTCAAGAAAACCTTTCTGAGGGGGATGAGGAGACAGAATAGATTAGCAGAGCATCTCTCTACCATTGGAGATCTTTCAGAACACATTGAATAAATATCTGTCAGGATTAATATATAGTTGATCCTGCCTTGGGGCTGATGGATGAGTTACATGACCTCCCTAACATCCTTCCAGGTTATTTTACTCTGATTCTGTTACACAGTCGCTCACAAAATCAGGAGCTGGATTTGATAACTGAAAACACCATTTCCAAGATTCCTCAGGAACACAGGAGTAGTACAAGATAAATCTCATTTTCAGGGACCACAATGCTATTTGTTTCCCTGCTGTTGCAATCACCATCTTAAGGTACTTGGGAACAGACACAGAAGTTGGGGTAATTTCCATTATCCAGTTTGGAAGTCAGCTCCAAAGAGTGGTAGATTAACTGCACTGCAATTGTGCTAAGGAGTATTTCAGCAAAGATACATCTGTTAAAAGCACCCTTGAAAGGCAGAGACCTTTAAATCTTTGAAGTTGTCCCTTTGAAAGACTTAATTTTTGCAGAAGTGATAAAGGTTTAACTAACATAGCTTGATATCCAACCTGGGAGATATCAGGGAAACAAATAAAGAGTTTAAACACCATTTTTGAGAATTAAAATGCAAGATCTCCTCCAAGACATGCACTGGCAAGGGTCCCAAATCATTCTTGCTTAATATAGAATATCTCAAGTTGGAAGGGACCCATAAGGATCAATTAACTTACTAGCTAAGTAAGTTAATTCTCACCTTTAATGCAGCCAGATGGTTCCCAGGAACCAGATCACCGAAAAATGGAATCTTTGGCCTTTCTGAGATCAATTTCATAGGTATAAGGTAATATAATATCTTTTAAATAAAGATTATCTCTGCTTGTAGGAGTCATTTGTCAAAGGAAAATGTTTTTAAAAATGCTGGCAATGACTTTAAAGAGTCTGTTCTCCTAATAATTCCTGCCCTGTGTATAACTGACCACCTGAGCTTCTGCACATCTCCAACCTGAACTCTCTTAATAAATCTTTCAGATACTGGGAAGAAACAGGGGTTTAAGTTTCCTAAATCAACAGCCTCTGTGACTCAATATATTCCATTTTGGACATCCTCAAGATGATTGAGTTTTGTTTGTTAATTGGGGCTAAAAATGACTTACAGTGAGATAGGTACCAGTTCAGGTACAGAAGAGGAAGCAGTGCTCCTGCTCCAGAGGTGCAGACAGCACGACACGAGGTTTCTGTATCTCACAAGCCGTGCACTTACCACTCCACTACCTCTGCCCTCCAGCAAAATATAACAGAGCTGAGCTGTCTACAGGCTTTCAGAGCTCATGATTGACGAGCAGGAGATGAAAAGCTGCATCATGGCCTGCACTCTCCTGCTAAGGGTCAGGAGGAGGTCCTGTCTCTGAGCCCATGACTGAGCTCCTGTCACTTGGCATCGCTCTGTTACTCCCTGAACCTATTTACACCACCATCCATTTTGATCACACAGGCCATCCATCTAGATCCCATGCAAATTAAATTAAAGCCTCAGCTTTCATCAAAGCAATCCTCGTTTGTGTTGCAAGATGTGCAGTTTGATCTCATTGCAGCTCCAGCCTCGAATCCCAAATGCCACGGGCGGTACCTGGTGTTGCTCACCCAGTTACAGCCAACCCCTGAGGTACTGCTGAGCATCACCAGGAGAAAACTGACTCTTTTTGTCTTGGCTGCTACTCCTTGAACCATGTGAAAGACAGAGACAGTGGGAAACCCCCCATGACCTGGGAGTTTGGGGGCATAGCTCTGGAAAAGGAGGTTGGGAGATGCACCCAGAGTACCAGGTCAGGCAGCCAGGGAGCAAGAGCAGCAGAGAGGGAAAGGTTCTGCTTGTTTGCCCATCATCTCTGCCAAAGACTATTCTAGAAAACAAGGAAACTTCTGTATTTGAAAACACATCTCCAGAGGAAAATAAACCTAAATATTTTTACACGCACAAAACCAAGAAAAAACTCTGTCTGTTGGGGATGTTCCCATTAGGTCTCCATGTCCTCCTCATTTACTCTCCCCATGTCTGTGTTGGTGAGGAATAACCGCCGTGAAAAAATCAAAACCAATCTGGTTTACACAATTATTTGGTCTTTACAATAATGAGTTCTTCTCCTCCAATAAAGGTATTACAAAACCAGGCACCAGCAGCTTTTACAAGATTCAGCAGAAGCCAGAGTGGCAAAAGTTCTGCTAAAATCTCTGGGTTTACCTTGTTATGAGCAACTGCACAGTGAGAAGCATTGGCCTCTGTTGGACAGTGACAGCAATAGGTAAAAATCCTCTCCCAAATCCTAGTTTTACACCATATTTTACCCTTCATTCCTTAAGAGAAGGGAACAGCCACATAAGCTGCCTTCCAGAGCAGCTTGTTGACTAACAGCTGCTGGAGGATGAGGTGATGCTGGGCAGTGGCTTTATGACTTCACCTTGCTGCTGCAGGTTTCATCTCAGTCACAAATCCCTTTCAGAAAGGCAAAAAGAGAGGCTTTTACCTCCACTACTTCACTTAGCTCACTAAATTGTATTTTTCATCCTCTCTCTCCAAGAGAGGAAAGGAAAAAAAAAGTCATGAAAGTCTACACATTAAACCATCTAACAGCTTTAGACACAACACAAACTCACACATCCAAAGTTTTGTTCTAGTCAGGGTTTTCAGAGTAACACAGCGCTGAATTAGGCAGCTCATGGACCAAAACAGTGCTTTTGAAGCTACTCTAGCTTATCAGTTAAATATGCATTGATTTTTTTTTTATTTATTCTTTAAAAAGATGTATTATTAATTAGGCAACAGAACAGAGCAGTTTCTTTGGAATTATTCCAGTCTGTGACTGAAAAACATATGCAGGACGCCATCCAGAATAAAACCCCTTAGTAACTCAAGAAGAGATTTCACACAGCAACAGTCAGCCTTTCAAAACCAGTGTATTAGGACACAATCTCTTCTTTTTCTAGTTTATGCTGGGCACAGCAATCAGGGGAAAGATCTGGGATAGTTGACTGTCTACTTAGTCCCTACAGGTTAAAAGTAGCACAAGGATTGCTTGTGGGATTGCCCAGGCAACCTCAATCCCTGTCTTCTCACATGCAAAACAGATTTCCCCTGACAGACCCAGGGCCCACAAAGATGCCAGAAGAACCAGCAAGTCCCACCTGACATCACCATGCTGGTTCAACAGCAGAGACTTCATACAATTGGAAATATCAAGTCCATGGTCCAGTTTGAGATGTTGGACAGGTAAAAAACAACCGACATGAATTTAATTACTTCATTATAAGGTTGCTCACTCTTACCTTGTAGGCCCAGCTCTGATCCTGCTGGCCAAGACTGCTGGAGACTCCTGAGTAGAGGTGGGGAGTATTTAAAGGTGCTTTCTTATTCCTGGAGTCAAAGGCAGTCCCCAGTGCAAATTAAACAATCTGCACTCCTGTGCCTGCAGACAGTGCAGCAGAGACAGATGCAGAGCTAAACCAGCCCAGACCTGTAAATGAGTGACAGGGAGGACAATTAGCACAGCAGCCAACAAAGATGTACTTCACCCTTCTTCAGGGTATGATATTACATTGATGTCTATATTTAAACACAGGTAAAATTGAATATTCCCTTTTTGCACAAGTATAAATGATAATGCAAGTTTCAGAGAATGAAGCACGAGCCGTAGATTGCTTGATAGAGCACAGAGCAGAAGCCTGTGAGAAAACTGCCTCCTGCCTGTTTGCAGAAGCCAGCTGGGAGGTGGATTCAGCTCAGAAGTTGTGACAGTGCAACCTGAACATGTACCTACAACCCACCCCAGGTACCTCTGCACAGCTGTTGCTCAGGATGCTCTAACAAGTAGTTATTAACATTCACTTTGAAGGGTGCCCTCTGCACATTTTCTACATTCACACACAAATCAGGCAAGTACAGCTCAAGTGGTTGCTGCCCACGTGCAAGATCTGAGACACTGCAAGTGCAAGGAAACACAGCTCAGCCTCAAGGGAAGAGCATCAGCTCACACAGGGGAGAGACACTGCCAGAGCCCAGAGCCCACTGCAGGTAAGATGTGCTACATGGAGTGTCAAATACTCCTGCTGACAATCTGCTTTACTTCCTGCCCTTCCCAAAAATAAGAATCAAAAAATCCTCCAAAACCTCTCACGTTCTGGAAAGGCTGTTGCCAGCTGAACCATCACAGGGATGTGTTTCCCTGCAGCAGCCTGCAGGAAAACCAGGGTATCCGCCTACACACCACAACTCCAAGCACTGTGCAAACAACCTGGAAGCTTCTCAGCACCAGGAAACCCAGTCCCATGTGAGGTGCTGGGAAAACAGCCCCAGGGGCACAGAGGTGTTCAGCACTTCCCTGCAGAAAGGCAGCGCAGCAGAACTGTCTGCCCTCAAACCTGACTGCTGTGACCTTGTGCAACATTTAAAAATTTATTAATGCATAAAAAACCCCTGACTCATATTCTTCATATTGACCTCCTGTGTGTCACAGAGCAGATTGGACTGCCCAGAATTAATCTTGGAATTAGAGCTGAGCTTTCAGAAAGGTAACTGATCTCCATTTGGACACTGCAAGTCACGCAGAATCCACTGAAGCCTGTGACCAGCTGCTCCCTTGCTTTGTTCTCTGCAGATTTGACTTTTTTTTGACATTTAACCTCTGGGCCTCGTACCAGTAAGACTGAAAAGCCTTCTTTTGCCAAAGTTTGATCATTTTTGTGGTCCACTTTAATTCTCCTGAACTTCAGGAGCTTTGATTCCTTATACAACTTCAGGAAAAGAGTCAGTCCAAACCATTCGAAACACCAAGCCCACGAACTCTCAGGTGCCCAAACTTAGCATGATACTGGTAAAATTATCCCTTTGGCTTCTCTTTGTAGAATTGAGCTCTTCAAACTGTTATTTCAAATTGTTATTTCACAGAACTGTGGATTTTTACCACCTGATTTACCCACCACATCAGACACATCAGATGCAGAGCAGGGTGTGCTCCAGATAAAGTTTTCACGCACAAACCTCAAACTTGTGTTTCCACTTGACCAACCCACAGAACACCCAGATGCACAGATGTGCTCCAACAACACTCTCAGACATCACCTCTCTTTTTGACAGGTGTTGGAGGTAACTCAGTAAAGTTGCATTAACACAACTTTAAAGCAAGAGGACTTCAGGCTAAATTTTTTAAAAAAAGTAATCCAGCGGGGAAAATACAGAAGCTGACACAGCTCTTATGTTGGACTGGTCATTTCACCTTCCTTCCTTCCTTTTCACTTGTCTCTTCCAGAGGGACTCAGGCATTGGGCTGAGTGTTGAACTGTCAGTTCAGATTTTCAGCCCTAAGAGATGAATTTCCCTCCTGACTCGAGTCGTGCCCACACTAACCCCCTGCAATTGTGGCTGTGTAGTTAATCATATGCAGCTACACTGAACCTGACTGTTAAAAGGCTGAGTAAATATAACTACACCCTCGTTATCTTGTTTAAAGGTAGAAAGATTAATTTGAATTCTAACTGGAAATACTGATTCAATGAATAAGCCTGAAATGTAGCGGTTTTCAATTACACTAAGAAATTGGTCTTTTGAATTTTCAAATTATGCAAGGCAAAGCAAGTTCACTTTAATCTATACGTGGGGATATATTTGTCATTCTCACAGTGCTGTGTATCAGTGGGGAATAGCTAAAAGGAGAGTGAAAAACCTGTAATGTTGGCTGTTGGTGCCCTCCAGGGGCCTGGCCGGGTATTAATTTCAGCCAAAACATAATTTTTGAGCATTCAAGCAAATACAATAAACATTGCATATTATTACCCTGTTTTAAAAGGTGGTGAGGGCCATTACTCATGCTACCCTCAGTGGACAATTTCTCTCCACAGCCCCACAGACACTGAGATGCTCAATCAAACAAGGCAAGGGAGGTATATATTTATATTTTACTACTTCCACTTTTCGTGCCTGGATTCCTAAGAAACCAAGGTTTATATTTGATCCCATAAACCTGAAGGACAAGTAGAGGTGGGGAACACACAACGTGCTGACAGCATTTGTAAAAACAGGCATCAAGAAATGAAAGCAAGTAAACTTGATGCCCCCTGTGCTGGGAAGCTGAGACACCAACTCAGTCACTACACCTGCTACAGATGGAACCACAGGGCTGCAAAGCCAACAAAACTCAGTCTTGTAACCTCCACCCATGGTTTGTAACTCCCACCCATGGTTTGGGTTCTGTTTAAGTCCATTTTTGGTTGCAGGCTTAGTCCAGTTTTACATCAAATGACTGATACCCTCCAGCCGGATTTACACCCTCTGGAACAAAACAGAAATCCTCCCCCTACCCTCACAGATTGCAGGTTACTTCCTTAGGGCAGGGACTAGTAATTGTCATTTTCTCTTGCCATCCCATAATACAGCTGCCACAATATTAAACACCAGAGAGGAAAAGGAAAAAAAAACAAAATCGACCAATGACAACAACAAAAAACCCCACACAAAATAAACAAAAACCCAACAAAAAAACCAAAACAAACAAAACCTCCAAAACAAACCCCTACTGAAATGAACACCCCCCAAAATCAGGTCTGTCAGAGCACAGGACCAGTCTACACAGGCTCAGAAGATAACAGATCTCCTGCAGAGGTTCTGATCCAGGATTTTTCTGGAATTAGTGGAACTCTTCACTGCCTTCAGTGCACATAACTCAGTAACTGCAGAGAGTGTGGCTGAGAGGACTTGTATTATCGGGGCACAGCTACATTAGAATTTCTTCTTAACATTCCCATTCCTTACAGAAGCACTCTTCCAAATATAAGTCTGGAATTATTGTCCAGTCTCACCTGCAAGAGTAGCTACAACTTTATAGATGCTTTTTCTGCAAAATTAAAACTCAAAGTCTTTTTTTAGAGGTGTCCACTAAAGCCACATCTCCTTTCCTCCCCTTACAGAATAAACTATCCAATAAAATCTTGGTTGTAGAAAGCTCCTCTTCCATTGAAGTGGGAATGGCACAACTACTTTGTTTCAGGGGTTGAATTTTCAGTCCCTGCTCACAGTTTTCAGCCCACTCTGCATAAATACTGAAATGAATGTTTGAATTTTCTGAGAGGCACATGCAGGCAGGACTGCACTGGATGCTGTGAATGCCCAGCAGGGCACACCATGCTCAGCTCTGAGCCCTGTGCTTTCTCCTCCACAAAGTCCAGCATGGAGTTCCAGGCTGAGGTGTTGCTGATATTTTACACTCATGATCATGGAGATCATGAGACTTGGAGAGCTAAAGCTGCTGGAGATGTTCTACCATGGAGGGGCACAAGTCAGCTTCTGATAGAACTGCTGGAAGAGTTAGAAACTCCCTCCCCCTTTCCCTGCACGAAGCTCCCTGGTCATGTCAATAAATGAGACTTTAAAGATAAGGAAAATCCAAAAAGTCTTTGACGTAATTAATATCAGATAATTGTCCTGAGTCTTCTTTCATCTGCCAATTACAAGTAGAAATTGAGTCTGGGGAGCTACTGCAGATCATCCTTATGCAATTACCACTTATGATGAACTACCCAGCTCCAGCAGCACTCCCCAAGCTACAGCACGAGCCTAAATGGAAGACCTGGAGCAGGAATGACACAATGTCAATCCCAGTATTTAACATGCCCACAAGCCAGAACGTACTCCTGGTTTGCTGCTGAGCTTGACCACACAGCACATGGATGAAAAATCACTCCAGAAATCAGAATGGCAGGTAATTAGCAGCACATGCTGTCTTCCATTACTTTGTTTTGTTCTCCTTGAGTCACTCCCCATCCCTGCTCTCCCTCACTGTTTTCAAGGGTTATTTGTAGGCAGCTTCAAACCTGCACAGCAGCTTGTTCCAGCAATGCCACTGTGGTGGCAACTGAACACACCTGGGGCTCAGACTGAACAGAGTCTCAAACAGCTAAAATTTGACAGTGAGCAGTCAGAAACCTGACTTTGCACCAGTTCACCTTTGGAAGAAATACAGCTCCATCTTTTTACCTCCCAGACAGACTGTAAGACATCAGGCTCTCACTGAGAGAGGAATATCAATCAATACAGAAGCCAATACACCAAAGCATGAGAGTTCTGGCCCATGGGGTCCTCACACCTAGAGCTGCACCAGCTGCTTTCTGTGAAGGCAACAGAAAGAAAACAACCCCCCGCTGATCCTGCCTCATCCGAGCCCTTTTCACTTTTATGTAGTCAAGACTGATTAACATGGGGATTCTGGAAGAACTCTCTCTATTATATTCCATGTTTTCTTGCTGAAGTAGGAAAGTAAGCTGAGCAGGTTTGCTGTGATCACCTGCAGGCCCTGCAAGGGGCAGCTCAGCAGGTTGGACAGCACTGGACACTGCTGAGAAATGCAGCCTCTCCTCAGCACCTGCAGGTGGCACGGGCTTCCTGCACATTTCTAATCCAGGCTCCATAATCACATTCCAAGAGGGGGAGGAAAAAAAAAAAAAGAAAACACTTTCTAGATAAAGAGAGGTTTCAAAGATCATATACTGATTTATGATTTATTTTGTTCAAAACCATCAGTTTAAACAATTGCTTTATTTTCCTGGGGCTGTGCTGGATTAGATTTAGAAAACATTGACAAGCAAAGATTAATGCTGGAGAACAGAAAATGAGTTAAAGGAGACTGACAATGAAATACAGCAGCCAGCATTCTGCTCAGAACAGCAGAATATGAAGACTCATGAAAAGTATGACTCGTATTGATCACGACAGCAACAAACAGCTTCAAATAACAGAGCAGTGCCCATCTTGGGAATTAAAGTTCAGCCAGTAATTTTAGCCAGATAGCATCTCACTGCCAAGTTTTTGCACTGACTAATCTTTTAACTCCTAACAAGGTATTTTACCCCCACTGCCAGGTTGCCACACAGTGCAGGTGTGGTCACTCATGTGCCACCCCCCAATGGGGAAGAGATTGAAAATCAGTATTTCAGGGGTCTTAAACCATGCATGCTCAGCTTGAAATACCTTTTAAAATTATTTTTCCACATAAAAAAAAACACAACCAAACCAGAACTCATGTCCTCCTGCAGGTACCAGTCACTTAAAAAAATTCAGCCCAACGTGCAGTGGGTTGTTCATCATCAGCATTGCAGACTCCTTCACACTTGCCCTGAAATTTATACACATTGGCACAACACTTCACTGACCCCCATTTTTTGTTTTTAGCCTGTGTGTAGATACATAAATACAAAACAAAACAGAGGACTTTTCCCCTAACAGTCTGGAAAAGCTACAGCTCAACCATGAAGGATTTTCACTGGCAGTGAAGTTCTAAAGGAGCTTTTTCAGGGTATGGAACATCCATGTCCAGTGGCAAAATTTTGTGACAAGTTACACGGGTTTGCTCAAGAGAATGATCAGAGAATACGCTCTGGGTGCGTCTCCTTGAGGCAGAAATGCTCCACAAGTTTCCCCACAAATGTATCAGACACCTCCCGGGGAGGTTTCTCACACATGAATTCTCCCAGGCTCACGACAAAAAGGATTTCCAAACCAGGGAAAAAAGAGACAAAAAAAGCAGCTTTTCCTTTCAGGTCAGGTCTTCAGACTGTCCAGCTGCAGGGACACGTGTGGCAGTACAGCTAACAGGGATGGACAATGGGACAGTGCAGGGGTAGGACCACCAACCCCAGTCCCAGAACCCACTGATGACTTGCCCTGTCCTACACAGTTCTCACAGCATCCCCTTTCCCAGCCCAGAGCCCCTATCCAACACAGGATCTCATGGTCTTTACCTTGAAACTACCAGGACATTGATGCCAGTAGGAAAAAATGCATTTAAACTTGGTTCAGCTGCCAAACTGCCTCAAAATGAGAAAGAAACTGAGGCCTAACCACAAAAATTAATGGCTTTGTAGCAAGCCTGAGGTACCTTGGCCACAGAACCAAGTTATTCATGACATACAGCAACATTTCAGTAATCACAACTCTTTGGAAAATAAAACTAGAGTTAATCAGGGTGGTCTTGTTTCCCCTAAAGACATTAAAAAGTCATCACTTCAAGTACTCATTACATCAACACAGCACTTTTTAGAGGGACAGCATTAGACAACGCTGCAGGGCTTTTGAGATGCTGATATTCCATCCTTCAGTCATCTCCATAACGGCCCAATTCTTTCATTCAACAGCCAGAAACATTAAACTTCTATTTTCTCTGCTCAAAGCTTCTTGCTGCCCATCACTGGCACAGACTCTTGCTGAGCTTGGGAAGGAAATCAGACCACTCATACATATCAGCACGTTTGCTCCCCTGGGTCTCAGTTTAAAGTAGACAAGATGTTTCAGAAATATTAATTTACAGGAGATATTTTAAGTGCAGCATAGGAGTTTCCCAGAGTTTTCCTTCTCATGCTTCAAGCTTCATTAATCAACTCAGCCTTGCCAAAATATATTGTAGGAAGATGTCTGTAGCCACTGGTCTGAGCCATAATCAGACCTCAGAGTGGAATATTTACAAGCCAATGTCTCCACTTTAACAAGGACACAAGAACCCAAACTGCCTGGCAGCTGCACAACACTGCAGTTAACTCCTCCACATCGGGAAGATTCTCATGCTAAGAAGGGAGCAAAGCAAGAGCAGAGCAGCACAGAAACTGGGGAGAAGCAGAACCTCAAAATGCAAGGAAAAGGGCAGACCTAGAAAAGGGCGGGAGACATCTGGAGGAAAAAAAGCGTAGTTTGCACAGGAGTTACCAGAGAGCCAGTCTGGCTCAAGAGCCCATGAAGGGAGGGGAAAGCTCCTCTCCACCTTTAGCAAGCTTTCTATAACTTCTTACCACATCACACACTGTGCTTTTGAGAGAGCTCAGTCAAACAGCAGAGTCCCACCGTGGCAGCACATCCCTACCCACGGCTCCAACAGGAACATGGTTCCCGCACTGAAGAGCTGGATGACAAAAGTTTGCTGTCACAGAGCCACAGGGAGGAAACAACAGAATAACAGCAACAATGCTGAGAAGCTTTAAAGATCAGCAATACTTGAGCCAGAGTAACAGTTGTCCCTGCTCTGTTCTCACAGAGCAGAGCACCCATAACAGCACAGCAAGCTGGAAACACAAGGCAGAAATCCTCTCCCAAAATTCACACTGTCCAGAGCCCTGACTCCCACAGCATGACACCCAAGGCCAGCTGCTCTCATCTGGATGCCATCCACACGAGGCACTGCCCTCTGCAAGCCTTCCTGCAGCCCTGCTCTTCTCTGCTGCCCGTGCCTGTGGAACACCTGAGCTCTGATCACTTTGACAGTCTCAGTCCCGCTGATCAGGACTGTCCCCTCCTGAGCTGCACACAGAGCACAGNTAGTCTCAGTCCCATTGATCAGGCTGGAAACAAGCAGGACTGTCCCTTCCTGAGCTGCACACAGAGCACAGCTAACAGGCACAAGTCTTGTGCCACTCCAATTTGTGAAGGTTTTGTGATACCTTATTTCTTCTTGTTTACCTCCCATGTACACATTGATGTTGGCCCCCAGAAATCACAGCAGAGTGATTTTTCCATGTAGAACACATGGAAAAATTTATTTCTGCAGCAGCAGGATCCCGACTCCACACTCAAGTTTTAAGTGACAGAATAGCTTGTGTGGTCATGATAAGGCATATAAAAATCACTAAATGCAGCCAAATGCTTCTTCAGACCTGGATAAAGCATCTTTCCAATTTCAGGACACTTGTATGCTCTAATCTTTGCGTGCTGCAACTCCTGCTTCTCATCTGAGAAGCTGAAGCAGTTTTTGCACTGCTTGTTGTTCTTTTCAACAATCAAATCCAAGAAACACCAGCAAACCAAAGGAGAAACTTTCCTCCTCTAGACTTGCAGATGTGGTTCTTCAGATTTCTCCCAAAAAAGTCACTCACAGTGTTATTAAGAGCTCTGCATGAAAAGTGATAATGATAACCTATATGCCTTTGGAGCTTTAGAAAAAACTGAGGCTGAGGACCACACTTCCATCATTGCCCCTCACTTAACCAAAAGAGCCTCCAGTTAAATACAGGCATGATCTGGAGTCATACAACTTGATTTTCCAGAAAAAGCCCTGCAAGTTACAGCTCCTCTCCTTGCTCTCCAGTTACCAGTGGCCACACCTGTGGCAGGAGGGCTTTCAAGGGCAAACATGAGGCCTTTCTGCCTGGGTGGCTCAGTTTTGAGCACCCCAAGCACTGCAGTGGGACAGAAGAGCCACACTTAATGGTGCTAAGCCTAAAAATATGCTAAATAAATCCCCTCCCTTTCTTCTGGACCAGTCCTTTTCACATACATCACCATCCACCTGACTGGGATGAAGTACTGCTATAAAGCTGATCATTAGATTTTTACAGAAATTAGATGTTAAATTTTTTCTGATTATATTTAGTGCTCAAATACTCCAGTTCACCTTAGCATAGAAATTATTCCTATTTTCCCTAGAGAAAAATGGTAGTTTCTATTGCACAGAAAAGGTATTTCCCCCAAAGAACCACATTGGCTTGAGATCAATAACAGCAGATTTCAGGGTTGTACCAGTAAGAGAGTCTCAACTCTTAACTCAGGGATTTTCCCCTTTAAAAACTCCTGAAGCAAAGAGCTCCTATTAGTATTACTCCCAGAGCTGAGAGACCCCCAGACATCAAATCCTAGAATTATTCAGTTCCTCTGTGCTGAAGAGCACTTTCACACTGCTTGGGGAGCTGGGCATTTAAACACTCATTATTCTCTCTCACTCCCAGATCCATAAGAATATATTCTGTGCAGCTGGAATCAAAGCTGGGTTTACAGAAGAATTAGTACTTGAAGGCCTTTGAGGACTTTTTGCTCTTAAAGCAAAGACACTGCTCATGTTTACACCCACACCCCACCCCAAGGCTCACCCAGCACACACAAGCCTTGTACTCACCCAGCCAAGAGGACAGGAACGAGATCAGCATCCAAGGAAAAAAATAAGCCTGACATATTGGAAGTAGAAATAAGTATTAAACTTTTAGAGTACCCTCCAACAGGAACAGAAACCTGTGAGCAGCTCAGCCCAGAGAAGCCCTGGGTGGTGCCTGGTGAGCTCTTCATCATTCCCTGCAGCTGTGGGATTCCTCATCATCCCCTGCAGCTGCAGGAGCTCCAGCACCCTGGCACCAGTTACCCTGTGCCCACCTGGGCCCCATCACACCCTTGCTGCTCCCAAGGTACATCCCCTATGCCAGACAAACCCAATAGTGCATCACCCCTGGCGTGTCCCTGTGGGAATCATCTCCCAGGGCACCCCAGGATCCTGGCCCACAGGAACAGTGGTTCACAGCATGGGGGTCTTGGCTCTTCTAAGGCAGCACAACAGCTCAGAACTTCCTATTCTGTAACAAATGTTAGCATTTCAAGTTTGTTCCCCACTCAGAATCAATTGCTGAAATATTGTACTCTTAACGTGTGTTTAGTAGTTAAAGCACTTTGTTTCCTTTGTGCCAGGAAGAATATGTAGTGCTTGAACACACACACCAACAAAGAGGTTCAAGAAGCCTTGCAAAGCCTTTCCTACACAGATTTCAAAGTACAAGTGTTCACTGAGATGGGTAAACACTGAAACTTGGTCAGTGCAACAAAAGGCTCAGCTGTAACTCAAATCCAGCAGCACAGCTCAATGCAGCCCCAACTTCTGAAGCAAAGAACCCAACACACATTCTGCCTCCTGCTACAGAGAAACCATTTATAAGGTAAGCTGTGATGCTGATCAGTTATTTTTAAGAATTAGTCTGGAATCTTGGCATTCTCTGACTCCACTACAGGACAGAAGGCATCTCATGAGTATTATTTATTCCGTCTTACACCGTTTTCTTTAAATCCTTCCAGGTTTCCTCCAGAAAACAGGAGACAATAATGCACATGGAAAAAATAAGATAAGAATCTGCTCGAATCAAACTTTTTTAGTACTGCTAGTTTAGAACAAAAACGTATAAAGCACATGATGTAATTAACATCAGATGGAAATTGTGTTGGCTTTTAAAAAAAAAGCACAAGTGAAATGGCTCTGAGTCCTTCCCTGCCATTTCCTTTTACAAGTGACTTTTGACAAGAGCATGGAGTAATAGCACAAGGGATAGTGGTTTTAAACTGAGGGAGGGCAAGTTTAAATTAGATACTATAGATAAATCCTTCCCTGTGAGGGTGGGGAGGCCCTGGCACAGGTTGCCCAGAGAAGCTGTGGCTGCCCCATCCCTGGAAGTGTCCAAGGCCAGGTTGGAGCAACCTGGGCTAGTGGAAGGTGTCCCTGCCCAGGGCAGGGGTGGGACTGGATGAACTTTAAGGTCTCTTGCAATCCCCAACTTTCTGTGGTTCTACAATTTCCTGATCTGCCTTTCAGTCACCTACAGACAACAATTCATTTGTGAGGAACACAAGTACAGTGATGTTGGAAACAGTATTAATTATTAAAATGATGTAATTTTCAGACAATGTCAGCATGAGCAGGGTCAATTCTTATCTGAAAAGGAGGGCTAAATGAAATCCTTAAATAGACACTCTTTATTCAGGGACAAAACAATTAAACATCAGGAGCTGTTTCTGTTTGTCTGGGAATCTCTTCCTGTGGACATACTGTGACTGGTTTCACACTGCTGCCCGCTTTCTGACCTAAAATAAGTGAAGGTCCTGGGTGGTACCTGAAATACTTTTCCCTTCCTCAAGTTATGAAAACAAAAGGAACGGAGCCGTTGGGAGCAGCACCCTGAAACCATCTGCCCACGTTTGCTGAGGGGTCACTTTGTGGCTTTCAGCAAATGCTATTGACTCCCTTAATCCACCTGCAAATCAATGATGATTTTAACTTGCTTTCAGCAACAAGACACGTGTGCATGGCCTGTGGTGTGTGAGGAGCCAGCCACCCGTGCATGATTGATCAGCATCCTGCCCGGGCTGTGGCACAGCCACAATAACATGACAAATTCTCCCTGTCATGCTTCAGCTTTTGCTGGTTGTTAACACAAAACAGGTGTAAAGCAAAGGAATAAAAAATACCAGCCGTCATGGCAGATATTGGAGAAGAGGAGTGTGAACAAAGGACTAACAGAAGGGATCCCTGGAGACCGGCAGAAAAGATTGGAACACCCTTCCCTGTCTCCGGCACAGTCAATCACAAAATAATTCCCTCCAATTGTTTCACATTAAACTGTTAGTTGTGTGTAGAGCTGTGTTTCATTAGTCCTTAATGAGATGCAAAAAAACTGCCCAGGATAAAGCTGGGTACCCAGCAGGTACCAAAGCAGGATGTATGCTTTGGAAACACTAGTTTTGTGCCCGCATTTTTAAGCTCCTGAGTAGCTTTGGAAAACGATCTGCAGAGAAACTGAGCTTTGTTTTCGGGCATGTACCACTGATCCAGCTCATACCATCCAAGCAGACCAGTAAGGTGGAGGAAGCACTGTGTCTCTGCTCAAGCTGGCAATCAAAACTCGGGATTTTTAGCTGGCTGTCTCACTAATGCAACCAGAAAGTGTTGCTGAGGTACCTTTTGATGACAGTCAGCTGCAAAATTTCCAATATTCTCTGAATTAGCAGAACCTGGGAATTATTACCATCTCTCCCATGGATCTTGTTCAGTGTAATCCTGGATTAAGTTTCACCAAGGCTGAAAACTCACCTTCCTTCAGTGAGTTTGGGAAAAAATACACTGTGAGTTCTTTGGAACTTACTGAAGTTCATCACACACTGATCCTGCCTTCAGCTTTCCTTTCTCATGCCTGACCCATGATCTGTGCTCTGTTCTGAGCATGAGACCTTATCTGCAGCCTCATCTTTCCCATTTTGGCTCTCAAGCCTTTGTATAAAATGTTTTCAAATACAGCCCACATGTTTTTTAATATACTGAACTTGAATTTGATTTTATGGAACCCAAGCAACTCTGTTTAGTAATTCCTTTTCCCTTAGATCTATCCATCTGATTTTTTTTTTTTTATGTATACCAACCATGTACTTACTGTACTTTAATTTTCTGATGTGGCCTCGCTTCACATTTTGACATTTTGCTGAAATTTCAACAGCAATTAGTCAAAACACGATGATGTTTCAGTTTTCCGTTTAATCCATACCAGAGCAGAGACCAAAGCAGTTCCTTCCAGAGAACACAGACTTTCTAATTACACTCACTAATCACAGGAGTGGTAAGAGCTGTTTTGGGGGAGGAGAAGCCTCGTGAGCTCCTGCTCCAGCCTAATGAACATGATCTGATGCTCCTTCATGTGAAGTGACAGTTTCCACATCGGCAGCTGGGCTCAAGGCAGGGCTCTGGAGAGGAGCCTTGGCTCTGCTTTACAGCCCTCAATGACTCTCCCCCTGCTGCATTTAGATCCTCTGTTTCCTCTAGAATCAGCTTTGATGATCTCCCAACGTTTTCTTGATTTAACCTTTTGCTACTTTTAAACAAGATGCTGACTGTAACCGACGGAATTAACTCACCCACAGCTGGCAGCACCGTTCCCAGTGGTTATGGCACAGACCAGAAAATGAGGCCAGTGATACAGAGCTGAAGAAAAACCAGGATATTTAACCCTACCCTTAACTGGTTTTGAGTTAACTCTGGGTCCTGAGCCATTGCAGCTCTCACAGTGCAGCAGAAAGAGTGCACCTCTCTTTGCTGGCTCCTTGTGGCTCTCCCAAACTGGAATGTAAATGGTGTTGTACAATTACTCTTAGTGGCCTAAGGAAATCCAGAACTTTATCACTAAGAACTTTCACATCCAAAGTGTGCCATATATTGAAAGTTTCCAACAGCCAAATGGATCTTTGTTGCTTCAGCCACAACTGCATTAATGCAGGTAGAAAGTGGGTTTGTACCTGCATCTCCAGAGGGCTGCTGGAACATCTGCTCTTTGAAACATCAACCCACTGCAGTATTTTTAATGAAGGGATATATAAGGACAAACAATTTTGACTACAGATGTAGAGAAAAACCAATTTGAATACAGAAAAAAAAATCCCAAAGTTTCTGTAGAGAAAAAGAAACATTATGAAGCATATTGGATTATCTCATAATATTGTTATTAGAATTTTCACAAATACTATCACTACAGCAGCAAGTAATTGGCATTTCTTAGCTCAACATGAAATTGTGCCAAATGTAATGAGTAAAAGTAAAACAATACACCATGGCTGCTTTACCAGCTGGAACAAACATTTCCAGAGAATGAATGATGCTTTTCTTGTCAGCCCAGTAAACTGGTAGACCACTATATACCAAATATTAGAGAGCAGGGGAATGTATCTCACACAGACACACAGTGCTGGCACCCACAAAAAAGGAGAGTTGTCTCATCCTGATGCAGGGTGAGTGCCTGGCACAAGTTGGCACCCCATCTCAGCACTCTTTTGTTTCCCAGGTCACTTAGGAGCTTATTAAAATTCTAACCCAGTTTCAAACTTGTCTGAGCCATAAGAAAGTTCTGAGCTAAAACCGATTTGCACATCAGACCCTTTTACTGACAATATTTCCCAATGTATATTTTAAACAGCATAAACTGCACTGCTGGTCTAAAGCCATGCCATTACCAAGCAGGTATCCCAGAGCAATCTCCAACTCAACAACTTTATCCTAAAAAGCCTCTCAGTTTAAAAATCCCTGCAGCTGGGATGTGACTCCCAAGCACAGGAAAGGCTGTTTCTGGACCGCTGTTCATATCCTCCAGTTTGTGAACGCTGCATCTGCACCGACACACACAAACACTCCAGACACAACTGCAGCCATCCACAGAAAACCTGGAGCAGGCCAGATTCCCAGGGACAATGACACCAGCCCAGCCAAGCCCCTGCAGGGCCCTCTCATTGTGTTCCTCACGCTGGGGGAAGAGCAGCAGGAGCCGGGAGCCCTCGGTGCCAGCATTGTGTCACCAGGGGTGGCACAGCCAACACCCCAGCCAGGCACATTCCCAGATGCTCCGTGCTATCAGGCAGCAGCAGGGATGATGCCTGGGCCAGGAATGTAATCCAAGGCATTATGAACCATGACAACAGCAAGACAAGGTGATGTGAGACAGCGAGCTGGCTCCTTTAGTCAACACTGACACAAATCAGGAGCAATTCCATAAAATGACAGAACTTCTCTCCCCTCTCCACCTTCACATGAAGGGGAAGTAATTTCCAGGCTGATATGACTTGCACCCTCCAGGCTGAAGCAAGTTTACCCATGCCAACATTTGTCCAGAAAACATCTCTAAGAGAAAGAATCGTGGAATGGTTCAGCTTGGAAGTCTGTAAATGAGGGACAATGAGGTGGGCTAAAGTTCCCGTCTTTCAAAAAGATTGAAAGCAGAAGGATGAACCAGGGATTCTGACTCAGTGATATCACCCACCTGAAAATGAGGATGTAGATATATTTATAGACACACACAGACACTTTTTTACCAGTTAAGAAGTGTAAGATCTGCTCAGCTCTCACTGAATCCAAGAATTATCCCAAGGTTACTACAACAGGATGCATGGGCAACATTGTGCAGCAGCAAAACTCCTGAGGGCATGGCAGGGACTGCTGAAGAAACTTTCACCCATGAACTGCAATACCTGATGCCCTTTATAGCTGAGAAATCATATTCTGCTGGCTCTGATTAGCTGGCAGGGAAGAGCTGAATAAAAAGAAAAAGAAAGTGCAGAATAAATTCTTATTATCAGAAAAGCATGAGGTCGTTGCATCCCAGTCCCAGGATTTTATTCACCATTTGGCTGCTCAAACTATTCCAGCCTCTCTGGGTCTCATTGACATAAATCTGTGTAAACATTAAAAAGCTTGAGAATTCAAGGCACAAGGTAAGAGCTGCCTGCAACTGAGGGGCCAAGCTTTAAAGCACCAATTTTAAGTGGCTCTGATACACAAATTACAAGCCATAAGCAAGTCTTTTAACCATAATAGTGACCAAGTGGCTCCCTTTATGTACTTAATGTTGCTACATATAGTCAGCAGCTGCTTAATAGTTAAATGCTTCACATTATTTCATAAATCCTGATTTTTATGCTTTTGCACTATGCCTCACAAAACTGAATTACCCCCAAACCAGTACAATAAGGGAAATGGCCCTGAAAATGTAAAATAAAAGAAGAAAATCCATGACTCGAAATCCTGTTCCTCACTCACATAAAATATTTTTAATTGACTTTTCATAACTTGCAATAAAATTAGTTCTCCTGCAATTTATACTCAGCTTAAATTAAAAAGCCAAACATTTGTGCTACTAAACAACATTTGGTGCAGATCACTGAGAACTTGGCCATCTCTAAGAAAATGAGAGGTCTGGGCATAGTCTCACTGATGTCCACACCAGATTTATTCCAGGCTTTAAGGTGAGCCTGGCAGGATGTTTCACAGATGCAGCTGTTGAGTGCAGTGGCACTTTACTGTATATGTCCATGTGGGTGCAAAATATAACAGTAGAATTAAAGAACTTATTTATAAAATGTTGGGGGGGGGTAGTGGGTATCAGAATTCACACTTTTTTTTGTTATTTTATTTTTACTTTTGGGGGAGTGGAGATGTGGGAGGAAGGCTGGAGGTTTCTGGCTTCTTTTCCTTTTCCTAAAAAGAAGAACCTTTTTGAAAACGATAAATAATTAGTGAAAACTTTTTTTTAATGGAATAAACCCGATCTTTTTCTTCCAAACACATGCCAGTAGAGAAGTTTAGCTCAAGCTGTACAGATACATTTTTGATTCCACTCAGCAGCTCTGGATTTTGATGTACCCTGCCTGCCTCAGTTATTTGCTAATGTAAGCATAGCAAATTATCTGCTATCATCTAGCTGGAGCTATTAGACTGCAGTTACTAATTTACTGCTCAACTCGTCTTTATTCTGAACATGCAAATCATTAATTGATTACAGGTTTCCTGCAGTCATCTGTGCAAATGACTGCTCTTGCCATTCACTGCTGCCTCCTCCTTTCCCACCTGTCTGTCTGTCAGCTCTTCTGGGTGATGCCAAAACCACGTCTCAGTCTTGTGCTGCTCGAGGAGCGACGGAGCTCAAATGACAGCTCAGAGGAAAGGCTGGGAGAGTTGGGATTGTTCAGCCTGGAGAAGAGAAGACTTTGGGGTGACCTAATTGTGGCTTTCCAGTACCTGAAGTTATACTGCAAGATGGAGAGAGACTATTTCCCAGAGCCTGGAGTGACAGGACAAGGGAGAATGGCTTCACACTGAGAGAGAGGAGGTTTAGATTGGATATTAGGAAAAAAATCTTTACTGTGAGGGTGGGGAGGCCCTGGCACAGGCTGCCCAGAGAAGCTGTGGCTGCCCCATCCCTGGAATTGTCCAAGGCCACCAGGCTGGATAGAGCTCTGAGCAACCTGGTCTAGTGGAAGGTGGCAATTCCCATGGCAGAGCAATTGCAAGAAGATGATTTTTAAGGTCCTTTCCAACCCAAACCATTCTATGATTCCATGATCTGCACTCATATTTGCAGGTACATAAGGAAAAAGGATGGTTAGGTGGAGATGCAGGACTATTAAACACGGAGCTGTTCAGGTGCACTGGGCACAGAGCCACGTCCTTCTTTCTGAGATGTCACAGGATATTTTGGCACCTCACACATGCCACGCAGGGCCATGACTCACAAAGCACAGCTGTAGTATCAGCTTGTAGTGTGAACCTGGAGTTCCTTATTCACAGGATCCCACACACCAGGTATTCCAAAGTCTGTGCACAGGCATTGGGCTGCCTGGGCTGTCAGCTCTCTACAACAAGAAGTTTTTGTTGTAACCTTGCCCCTTTGCAGCAGATAAAGCCAATATCTGCATAAAAAAAGGACTAGTGAAATTTCTTAATATATTCATTTTAAAATGTCACTAAACATAAATCTGTTTGTATACAAAACCCTCTTATTGCTGATAGAGGAAAAAGAGGAAGAAGAAAAAGAAAATACTGAGAAAATACAGTCCACTCTGAAGATTTGGAAGGAAATGGAGCAGTAGCAGATGCCTCCTGTGGCAAGGCTGATAATAACTTAGGAGTCCAGATGAGCTTTTAAGAGTGAGATCTACAGCAGCTTTACCCCTGTTTCCACCAGGCTCTGAGAATGGGGTGCTAATATTTTCCTGCTATCTGCTAAAACAACAACTGCTTAGGTCATGGTAAAAAGCCAGGCTATCTGGCTGTATTTATTCTACTAAAAGCTCTGTTTTTAATCTTGTAAGAAATCATGTGGTGGCTTTATGTCTAGCTTTAAAAAGACCTACCTCCAGGTCGCTGCCTTGGAGTGACTGTGCTCAAGGAGGTGAGGCAGGAAAAGTCTGGCTCCTTTCAGAGCTGTGCTGACAAGACAGCACAGCACATCCCAGCCACAGGGCCAGCCTGGTGCTAGTACAGCATTTGCATTCTCTTCTAAAATCACAAATCAACCACCCAAAAAGAATGACCAGAAATCAGAAACGTTCGGTCCTTTGTTTCAATATAACAAATTTGGCCTTTTTTTCTTGGTGTGTTTTCTTTTTTCATGACACATTTCCATTACACCTTTGATATTTTTCCTGCCACCCTGAAGATTAGAAAAACCAAATTTTCCCTTGATGAGTCTCATGTAATATCTTCATCCCAGAAACAGAAACCTTAGGAAAACACAGCAAGGCTCAGACACTCAAAAGGTATTTGAATGACTAATTCCCCTTGGTTTCAATATGTCTGAAAGGCCTAAATATGTTTGAGACCTGGGAACCAAATATGAGACTCATTATAAAAATGCACCCATTTGCAAAAATTCTTCCCAGTTATGGGCAGAACTTGCTGCAGATCTCAGTTTGAGGTAGCAAGAAACCATCTTTTCTTTTATTTTTTTTTTTTTCCAGAGTGCTCTTTGCCTGTTCAAAGCAGAAAAGAGGTTGTTCTTTATGGTGGTTTTCATCCCACCCCCTTGATTTTAGTAAGGAAAGGAGACAGGGAGAAAGAGATGCTCACATCTGTGTAGAGGCACATCTGTAGCCAGCCCTCCTGTATTCAATCCTCTGATTTGGCTGTAGGGAAGAAGCAGGTCTTGATTGCACAGAGCTTTGAAGTTTAATGGTGATTGGAACATGTGCTGAAAGACAGTGTCACTACCACATTTATATGAAAAGCTGATTATCTATTGAAAGGAAGTCTGTTTATATGTTTACATCCACTTCTGTTAATACAGAGGGAAAGGAGAGGGAAATTAGCATATAAAAATGCCAGATGTGACTAATAGCTATCAAAGTAAGACAGGGCTGGGCTCAGATCAAAGGGCTCTGCTAATTTGGAATAAGACTGATACTGTCCTTTCTGTCTTAGAGTTACTTTAGGCCCTCATGGTTAAAAGATTTATTGGGAACCACAGAAACACATCTGAGTTTCTCTTTTTACAGACTTTACATTCCTATTACACAGTTGCAGGATAGCACCAAAAGAAAAACATAAATTCTCTCTGGTACCTTTCAGGCCATGTTCAAAGACGTGAAGCATTTGGCACAGAAGATTTATGCACCAAGGTGATACTCTAACAAATTATGTCCAGCCATCTGAAAGTCATCATTTCTGTGCACATGCATGCATTTTAAAAGAAAATCTACAAGAGGATCAAAAACAAGATTAAACCACATCTGTTTGGGTTTAAACTACATTGTCTGCAGAGTTCAAAGTTGTTTCCTTTTGTCTAAAAAAACTCACCCAGCTGTTTTTTATCTTAAATTCCTGCCACTATCAAAGAAGTGTTTTCATTGGCCAACTGATGTTATTTCTAGAAGTTGAGCTAGTTAGGAGTGGAGCTAAGTAAGAAAATATGCTTTATTCATCAAAGGTCTACCCTCTGTGACTTGGCACACTGAGAAAATTAATAGAGAGGTTTCATCAGGTTCTAATGGGAGCAGTGTATCTACTGTATGTCATCATGCCATAAATTAGGCCCTCAATCTTTTTTCACAAGTAATTGACTACAACTGACACCGATAAGGAAAACACGAGACAGAATGAATTGGAAGAGAGACAAATTATACAATAAATAAACAAACACAGCACAAATTCAATACGTGGGAAAGAGAAATGTTTTGAAAACTGTCACCAGCCAGTAAACATCCTGCATGAACACAGGTGCTGGGCAGTAGTGTTGTAATAGCAGGTCTTGTTCAGCTACCACTGACAAATGTACACACTCATGTACATGTGCACACACACACAACAACACCAGCCCACAAACCCCTGATGTCCAATGCTAAACAAAAGAATAGTGGGTGGTACAAGGCTGCCTCCATCACAGTGACAGTGTTTTGTGTTTCCATCAGAAAGAAATCTGACCTTAAACTAAAAGGGTGTGTGCTGAGCAATGAATTCACTTTTCTGGACACCCTCTGCCCTTCTGGATGGTTTCAAGGAGCACGTGAAGGTCTGTGTCACACACCAGAGCACCAGTTTCTGGTGGGAACTGGCTGAAGCCTCTCATAAAATCACAGAATCATAGGGTGGTTGGGGTTGGAAGGGACCTTGCAGATCTAGTTCCACACCCCTTGCCATGGGCAGGGACAATGAACTCCTGAACCAGAGTAACTCCTGGAGGCAAAGCTTCCTACATCCCAAAGCCAGTCTGGATTCACAAACCAAGCAGGGAAACCCTTATCTTGGCCTAACTGTTCCCAGAGCTGCCCTCTCCCCCCTTCCCAACACACCCAGTGTCAGAAGGGAAGTGGCATCAATCTCCCTTTCAACCAGGAGTCCAGGGCAGGAGAAGCTGCTGGAGCTGCTCAGGTGAGCAGGAGGAGCTGCAGGTGGAGATTTGAGGATTTTGGTACCTCACCCCCCCGAAATTTCCTTTGCTTGGTACATCTTTCCTTATTCTTTCTGGATTCAGGAACACAACTTGCTTTTATAATGCAGCAAACAGGAAAACTGAGCAGTTGGGCACCCTGCAGCTGGGCCACGAATGTCACAATGTTTTCAATCTGTTCATTATTCAGTTGTCACAGATTCCTACATTTGATAGCTCTCAATCTGCAGATGGTTCCTAGCATGGCCCAACAGCTGGCATTTCATGGCATAACACTGTAACTATGTACCCATAATGTACAGAACATATGGGGCTGCCTTCGCTTACCAACTGCGGACACATTGTGTGCTCCACACTCAAATGCAATTTTACACATTTCCAATGTGCATTTAACACTGTGTGGGATAAACCAATAAATCATTTGCCCTGGGAAGAGGAACAATACCAGCTAATTTATGTAACTAATCATAAGCACATTATTTTCGTTGTGTTTGTTTTCACTGGAATCTTGAACTTGGAAATATTTTGGGTGGTCTTTGTTCTGAATTGACTCCCCTCCTCTGTCCAAAATCTGGTGTTTCAGAGTAACCTCTATTTGTCTTATCTGTTCCACACAAATGGAAAAAAACAGTGATTCAATCTCTTGACATATGTTTAGAGACTGCTCAGAGAAGGCTGGTTCTGTGTACAGCTCAGGAGGAAAACCTATAACTGGATCCTCCAAAGGGGGAAAGTTCAAGAATGGAAATAAATCAAGATGAAGAACAAAAAGAAAATACCCTGTCAATTTATTCAAACACCTTCTGGCATACAGCAAGAAAAATAGCCCCAGTGCCCCCATCATTATTTAATGCAATTCTCTTTTTCCAGGTCACGGTAATACATGTTCTAACCACCACCAGAAAATTGAATACAAAGCTGGCCACAAACAGGATTCACACAGCTCCAAGGGAATGTCTTCAGTAATGCCCAAGTGCCTTAGAAATTTAAGTCAAATTTTCAAAGTCCCAAAGCAACGTTTAGGCCCAATTTCAGTGCTTAAGTCTCGTATCTTTTTACATCTGGCTTAGGCCAGCAAGTGCATTCANCAGAGCACCAGTTTCTGGTGGGAACTGGCTGAAGCCTCTCATAAAATCACAGAATCATAGGGTGGTTGGGGTTGGAAGGGACCTTGCAGATCTAGTTCCACACCCCTTGCCATGGGCAGGGACAATGAACTCCTGAACCAGAGTAACTCCTGGAGGCAAAGCTTCCTACATCCCAAAGCCAGTCTGGATTCACAAACCAAGCAGGGAAACCCTTATCTTGGCCTAACTGTTCCCAGAGCTGCCCTCTCCCCCTTCCCAACACACCCAGTGTCAGAAGGGAAGTGGCATCGATCTCCCTTTCAACCAGGAGTCCAGGGCAGGAGAAGCTGCTGGAGCTGCTCAGGTGAGCAGGAGGAGCTGCAGGTGGAGGGTCCCACTCTGGATTTTGGTACCTCACCCCCCCGAAATTTCCTTTGCTTGGTACATCTTTCCTTGTTCTTTCTGGATTCAGGAACACAACTTGCTTTTATAATGCAGCAAACAGGAAAACTGAGCAGTTGGGCACCCTGCAGCTGGGCCACGAATGTCACAATGTTTTCAATCTGTTCATTATTCAGTTGTCACAGATTCCTACATTTGATAGCTCTCAATCTGCAGATGGTTCCTAGCAAGGCCCAACAGCTGGCATTTCATGGCATAACACTGTAACTATGTACCCATAATGTACAGAACATATGGGGCTGCCTTCGCTTACCAACTGCGGACACATTGTGTGCTCCACACTCAAATGCAATTTTACACATTTCCAATGTGCATTTAACACTGTGTGGGATAAACCAATAAATCATTTGCCCTGGGAAGAGGAACAATACCAGCTAATTTATGTAACTAATCATAAGCACATTATTTTCGTTGTGTTTGTTTTCACTGGAATCTTGAACTTGGAAATATTTTGGGTGGTCTTTGTTCTGAATTGACTCCCCTCCTCTGTCCAAAATCTGGTGTTTCAGAGTAACCTCTATTTGTCTTATCTGTTCCACACAAATGGAAAAAAACAGTGATTCAATCTCTTGACATATGTTTAGAGACTGCTCAGAGAAGGCTGGTTCTGTGTACAGCTCAGGAGGAAAACCTATAACTGGATCCTCCAAAGGGGGAAAGTTCAAGAATGGAAATAAATCAAGATGAAGAACAAAAAGAAAATACCCTGTCAATTTATTCAAACACCTTCTGGCATACAGCAAGAAAAATAGCCCCAGTGCCCCCATCATTATTTAATGCAATTCTCTTTTTCCAGGTCACGGTAATACATGTTCTAACCACCACCAGAAAATTGAATACAAAGCTGGCCACAAACAGGATTCACACAGCTCCAAGGGAATGTCTTCAGTAATGCCCAAGTGCCTTAGAAATTTAAGTCAAATTTTCAAAGTCCCAAAGCAACGTTTAGGCCCAATTTCAGTGCTTAAGTCTCGTATCTTTTTACATCTGGCTTAGGCCAGCAAGTGCATTCAGCTGGAGCTACACAAACTTCTTATATTTTTTATAGGAGAGCTCTCCCTCTCCACAGCCCATCATCCTATGAGCAATGGGAAGTAGGCCTCAGAAATGCAATGCAGCAAAACCCAGTAATTTCAAAAATATGCTGCCACTGCCTGTGAGTGATGGTCCAGAGCCCTGGATGGGAGGTGAGGTGAGGACAGAGAGGGAGCAGCAAATATCTGCCTCTACCCACTGCACGTATCAACTCCCTCCAGTGCTATTTCAGGGCATTTCTCTGCCCTTCCCAGACCCAGGCACCCTTCCTAATTTCAGAGATGGATAGATGTGGACTGGAGGGGTTGAGGTTTTGGGATGAATAACAACAGTAAGGGCCATCCAAGAGATTTGAATTTCAAATCTGTGGAGGAGCTGGAGGGCAGCCCTTGGAGGGTGGTTGGTCAGAACTGCCTGTGCTGCAAATATTGTGGTGTATTCTCTGCTGAGTGGAAGTTACTGGAGGGCTGACAGGTCTTGCTTAGCAAAGCTGATTACAGCACCTTCACTGCAGTCCTGGAAAATTCCAGGTGAAAACAACAAAAAAGTTTTGCTTAGAAAAAACAGTAAGTATTGTGTAAATGTGGAGTAATTGATCATAGGGACTGAATGTATCTGAGTACCACACCAGCAATGCTCTCTCATTAACCAGTTCCCTTGTGATCTGACTGAACCTCGACAGCCAAAAGCAATAGTTGCAGACAGACAGGCTTTCTGAGATCACTGCCCACTGGGTAGAGATCACAGTACTCCCTTCTGCTGGGTCAGTTCATGTCAGAAAAACCATCAAACAGTCAGTTTAGGATAAACATTTCATCCCCTCAGTCCCACAGTCCTCCTAACACACCCACAGAGTCATTAAGTGCCTATTTTCAAGCATCAGAATACCAGAAAATATGAAAAATTAAACCCCTGCAAGATTATAGTGTTGACAATTGGCTTTGCTAATATTGCCTCATATTATACAAACTTTGAAGGCTGTAGTTATGGGAAGGCACTGCATCCTGCCTTTCCAGGGTGGGGAAAAATGCAGCTGAGCCCTTTTTCAACTAAAAGGATGAACCATTGGTTGTGCTTTAAAACTCAGAGCCAAGAGCAGCTTTTCAGCTTCATGCTCAGCTCTGGAGCACCTCAGGGAGGAGGTGAGATGTGTCAGGGCTCTGCTGGGCTGAGCTCAGCACTGCCTTCCTCCATGGCAGAGGCTGGCCTTAATAACACAGGGATCCAGAGGGAAAACCAGACTCCAACAAAATCCTTTCCTTTAATCACTCCCAAACACAATGCATATTTTCAAAAAATTGAACGATTTAAAAGCAAACATAAGAGGCAAAATCCTGCTGTTCTGAAGGCAATTTTAGTGATGTTTTGTGTCCAAAGAGACCCTTTTAAATGTTGTCAGACCTCCAGAATGTTCTTATTAGTCCTGCTACTGTAGGACCTGTGAGCTCTGGTCGAGTGCTTTGATCTACTGTGCAAAGACATGAAGACACCACCCACCCCGAGGCAGTGTGCAATTAAAAGAAGATGAGAAACAATTTAGGGATACAGAAAAGCCAGCAGGGCAGTCAAGGTAACTACAGTCATCCAGCCAAGCTGTGCCTCAGTATAATCTTTAGGTTTTTGATGAGTATCACACAGACAAGGGAGTTCTATGGAATTTTTGAAGAAACACACACACTTTGTGTATGAGCATGAGGAAAGATGGGAATCGTGGCCCATGAGCATTTGGGAGTCAGTGTTAAGGTAATCATGGTGAAATGACCAACTGAACAGGCTACACTGGGTCTCAGTACCTGGTAAGCAAAGGCAAGGTATTTATAGGTGATATGACTGGGAAAGGAATCAGTGAAAGGATGTCAACAGAAGGACAAGACAGAGAGTGGTGCAGGCACTGCAGGGTCGGGAAAACCTGAACAGAATGTGATACTATGAAAAAACACACCAAGGGTGCTCTTTCATTTCAGGTTTGTAAGTTAATAAATAGCTTATTTTGTCTGAAAAGGGAAGGTCCTGCTGTCACTTTTCTTTTTCTCTTCCTCCCCATGACAGAGCATTGCAACTCATCAACCACAGTGGAACAGACTGAACCGATTCCTTGTGCCACCAGAGCAGGTCTGGAGCCAACAGAGACCAGGAAGGGTGGGAACTGAAAAGAAGGGAAGGAATTGAAAAGAAGTCTGCCTGAAAGAGGGTCCTCTCAGGCAGAAAAGGAACATCATCCTTTGAGTTATAGCAATGAGAAATCTAGAAAGAAAACAACTGTCCCTTCTCCTCTACATCAGACACTGGTCTCATCTTTCTTGTTGTCTTAAGGACTAATTAATGCTGCACAGGCCTTCTTATCCCAGAATCCTGATGTTAGCAGAACATATCAAATGAACTGCTGGTCTTCAAATGGAAAAGAGATGTTTTATTGGCTTGAATTTTCATTGTTTGAGGGTAAGGAAAATATGCTTATTTTCTTTTTTATATACCAGGAAACATATGGAAGTCAGATTATATTTGTCCCAGCCTGCCAGTATTTTAAATTTATAGAACTCAAATCCTTTGGGAGAATGTCATAAATTTACATACCCTCTCAAGTGCTAATGCTTGCACTGGGATCTTTGGGTTTGCAGATCCATGTGCAAAAGCACATATGTGCAACCAGCCCTTTAGAGGCCTTGCACATATGGAAGCCAATGCAGGTTCACACTTCTCAGGCCAGCTCCACCCAGGCCAGGATTAAACAGAAGCTCCTTAGTCCAGACCATGAGAGTTCCCCAGAGGACACTCCTTTGAGGACCTGTCAGCACTGACAGTACCAAATTCTTCACTTTATCCATGTACATCCCCTAGGATACAACACCACCACCTTCCAGGCTGTATTTTCTATCAGGGCACCAACACTTCTCAGTTGGTCTTTTTATCTTGTGCTAAAATTTAGCCCTAAGAAGTATAAACTGCTGCTAGAACAACAGAGCAGTTTATCTCAACACTGTAAAATGATGAAAATGTCCCACTTTATTTTACATTTTCATTACAATTGGTTTGCTTTACTCAGTGACTTCACCACGCAAACCAAGCTGATTTGTATGTGGAACTACATTTTGTGTATCCCCTGATACAGTTCATCAACAGTAACAAGTTACTCCTATTCCTATGACTTAAAATTGAACTTAAATCCAGTACTTTTCCTCCCAAGTTAACACCAAATGCCTGAGCACCCTGACCTGCTGCAGGACACAGGACTTCAGAAAGGTGATGTCTGACCTGGGGAGCTGCAGGAGCGCTGAAGTGCTCCCCTAAAACACGCAGCGTTGGAGGATGAACTTGTGATTCTCAGCATGGGATGGATCCACAGGGTCTGGCACGGCAGGAGGACCTGAACTGATCCTTGCCTTCCCTACCTTCCTCCGGGATATCAGAAGGTGGCAGTGTTGGACCCACCATCGCCTCCAGCCTCCCCAGGCAGCAGCTGCCAGCACAAATGCAGCCTTAATAATGACAAATTACACATCCGCCGCTCAATTAGTCATCATTCATGTCGAGAGCCGTCCCCCCGTCAGGTGGCTACAGCCAAGGCCCTTAATTCTGAATTAGCTGCTTTGTTAAAAACACCTAAATCACTGCTGCAGTGCTGGGGACATGGGGACACACAGGCTGGTGCTGATGCACGTGCCCTGGGCAAAGCCCCGGGTTTTGGGCTCTCTGCTTCTCTGGGTGCAGGGTTTCCAGGATAAATCTGGTGGATTATAGGACAGTTACCTCAGGCTGTGTCCGATGGGGACTCTCCATCCCTCGGACATGGCAAACGGGACATTGGACAGAGACTGGCCCTGCAAGTGCTGAGCACCAAGCAAAGGGCTGAGGGGCTCAGGGTTACAAAGAAGTTTAGTCACAGCAAAGGTTTTGCAGCCTCTCAAAGGCTCAGACCAAGCTCAAATAAGTTTTGCCTGTGCTTTGGATGCCCTCACACTGGCTCAGCCAAGGCCAGTTCCAGCCTGTGACTGCACTAAAAGGTGCCTCACCAGGGGGGTTTAGCCCTACAGAGGGGGAAATGCATTATTTTGGCCACAACCATCTACCCACCCCAAGTGTAAGTGCCTGTCTGGCCAGATGCCTTCAAACAGAGTGCAATGCCTTAGGCCAGCAGACTCAGGAATTAGGAAATTAGATATATGTTCCTAAGTGAATTAAACCTTATAACTGCAAATGGAACCCTGTTTAGGTATTCTCAAAAAGCTGAGCCGCAGTGTGAACCCAGAGACCTCACCATCTGCCACAATCAGTCCCAAAATTCACACTGCATTCAGGGTTTGCACAGACCCCCAATCATTTTCCCTTCTACCCCAGGACACCACGTCCAGGTGGTGAAACTTCTGCCTCACATCACATCAGAAAGAGCAGACCACTGAGGACCAGCTTGTGAGCGCTCGCTCACCCACTGGTATCCAGCCCAGTGGAAAGACTGGAGGAAATATCTGCTCCTCTTGACAGGCAAACAATCTGGCTCAGAAAGGAAACACAACACCAGCTGATTCAGAGCTTTTTAGCATATGAATGTGTAAATTTGCTGTGACAGGTGGGATGTTTCAATGACTTTCAATAGCAAGCCAACTGCTACTTGGTGATCATTCGAAATTTCTCACTGAAATGCCAAAGACTGGTGCCCCATGCTGGGTAATGGGGCTCTGAATGAGTTTTTTAGAAGAAAGAGTGAGAGCAACTAAAGGCAATATCCCTGCTGGGGCATTGCCTGATCTGAGCACAACTAGCAAAATATTTGTTCATGCAAATGTTTCCTGCCATGAGCAGCTTAACAATTTCATGCGGGAAAATAAACAACAAATAATGAAAAGCACATGAGGCAAATAGAAATGTTTGGAATCATCCTAATTAGAGAAATCTTCACTTTATGGAAAGAGCCAGAGAGTCCAGCAGCCCAGCTATGACCTCAGCCTGTAACAGAGCCAGGGCAGGAAGAGTTTTAGGAGGAGATTTCCAAGGCAGCTTAGCTCTTACACCTCTTTGCCAGAAGCTGAGGGGATTCAGCACAGAGCAGCTCTTTCAGCAGCAGCTGCTGGAGGCTGAGCCTTGGTAGCAGAGCTCGGGAATCTCTTCCTATGCACGCTGATCCATGGTGCCTCCCCACCTGGACAGCACCCACACCGGCTCCTGTTCAGCCTCGGAGGGGATTGGGCACCCAGCTCTGCAGACAGGGGCCCAGGGTGCCACCCACCAAGTCACAGGGACATTCCTGGCTTTAACAAGCTGCTTCTCCAAAGCACTGCACAGCTCCCAAAGCCCACATGCAGACTGACTTCAGCATCATCCACTGCAGGGTTTGCCAGGATGAGAGGAAATGGCCTCAAGTTGCAACAGGGGAGGTTTAGATTAGATATTAGGAAAAAAAAAAAAAAATCACAAATAGGGTTCTCCAGCACTGGAACAGACTTTCTGGGAAAGTGGTGGAGTCACCATTCCTGGAAGTGTCCAAAAAACATGTGGATATGGCCTTAAGGACATGGTTTAGTGGTGACCATGGTGGTGGTGCTGGATTGATGGTTGGACTTGATGATCTTACAGGTCTTTTCCAACCTTAACAATTCTGTGATTCTGTGATCCTGCAAGGATGAGTGGCAAAGGATAATTTCACTGGATGGGTATCCTGGAAAATATCAGTAAGACAGAGGACATATTTAAGGATTTTTTTATGGCTCCTGTCCAACAGCTAGCACACAGAGCCTGTATATTTTTGTTCTCCTGGAATAATACAGAGAAAAGTTCCCATCTGTGTCCTCCAGCTCTGCTCCCCTTCCAAGATGACTAACAACACATCACCACCTGATTTTGGCCAGCCACAAGAGACAAAAGGGTCCAGCCAGTCTGATTCAGGCTGATTTAAAACCTCAGTGGGTCACACACATACCTCCTGCATCATCCCTCTGCACCTCAGCCCCCTCCATTGCTACTTCAATCAGTGCTTTGGTTGTGCTTTGATTGGTTTTTATTAAAATAAACACAAAGGTGCTCAGAAACTGCAATAACGAAATGACCCCACTGCAGACACATTACTAATGTAGGAGACTTGAAACAACACAAGCTGGGAGAGAGGGATTTTTTTTCCTTCTTCTCCAGGCAGAACCTGTATTCCATAGACAGATGGGAATGTTCTTTAAACGAGAAAAACACTGTTTGCTCTGACCCAACAGTCATGCTCACTGAACCACTGTCATGCTCTACATACACTAAGTGCCACACCAAGGGAAACCAAACAAATGAATTCAAAAAGATTAACAACTCAAAAGCTTAAAAGACATGGAGCCTTTTATGTTTGCCTTTCCAGGATATCTGGGACATTTGTTGTGAACACGACTACACTGCACATGATTACAATTTATTGAATTAAACCCAGAATAGTTTCTGTTGTATAAAGTAGCACTTTCCTCCCTTATCTAATGCAGATGAAATTTTGAATTTCAATGCCCATCTGCAATACTGTGTTCTGTTACAAATACATTGAGCAAATTAGACTAAGTTCATCTGGATATATTTTTTTTTTCTAGTTTGGTTTTTGAGGTTATGAGCAGGGCTTCAGGCAGCTGCTGCAATCAGTCTGGGACTGAAATGTTGGTTTCATGGTGGCTGATGACCTAAAGAAACAGCAAATGCCGAACATAGGGGAACAGAGCAGAATCTGTTTAATCATCTTACATTTCCTCTTTCTTTGTTTGTTTATTTGGTCTGAAAAAGTAACTTTTCTAAGAAGGGATTAAAACCTTCAGCCATTTTTCTGCAAGAGCCTTTGGTTTCAACTCACAAAGACATAGTGGGGGGATTAATTTTGCTTAACAATCAACTTGAAAAGCTTCCTTTAAACAAGACACAGCATGTTTATCTTTGAAGTCAAATGTTTGCTGCAGTCGGAACCTAAGGAGAGTTTTGGGGAGCACATTCACACCTCGGCTGTGCCTGTGGAGGAGGATTTACAGCAGTGGACCTTCAGCCACAAATCCCTGCCTGTGCCACGGCCCGTGACCAAAATCAGAGCAAAAAGAACACAAGCACCAAAGCTGCTCGGGGTGTTTATACGACTCCCAACACGGCATTTGCTGCTAATGGCTCAGCACATGACAGCACATTAATTTGGAGGGGAGCACTCCCTGGTGCGGGCAGGGCTGCAGAGCACTGAGCAACCAGCACAGGGGATGCTGCTGCTTGTCCACCCCGGGGATGTGCTCACCCAAAACACCCCAGGGCTCACGTTGGCTCATCGGGGATTATTTTATGTCCGGTGGTTTAGAGAGGCCTTGCAAGGTTTGTTCGTCTTGCTTGGCCCTGCCCACCCAAAGGCCCCCAAAATGTATCATCTATCAAAACCATGACTTCAAAGCTGAAGAAAAAAGAGCAAGCAAACATCTAAAATGCCCAAATGGAGGCAGACAACTACAGCCAGTGCTGCAGGAAGTGTCACTTTACAATAAGCCGAGTCTGTGGAGGTGATGACATTAACACTCACAGCAGAATTTCACTTCCAGCCTGGCTAAGAAGCAGCTGAGAAGCTCACAGCTCTGCTCCAAGGTGTCTCTTGAAGCCTCCTGCATTTCTTTGCACTTCCCTGACAACAGCTCTCTGTGCCCCTCTCACAACACCATATATTGTGAAATCAGAGTTATGTTACCCAAGGCAGGGTGCAAAGTAACCCTAAGCCCTCTTTCTTAGATCTTGGAAAACTATTTGACTCAGCTTTAGTTCCTTACCAAAAGTTTAAAAAAAAAAAAAAAAAAAAAAAGAAAAAAGAAAAAGAAAGGAAAAAAAGAAAAGGCACTGAAAGTTTACAAACCCTTTTCATGTGGAGAGGAGGAACAAGAGTTCCCTTTAATCTTCCATGGCCTGTGTGTGTTAGTGGCATGCTCAAAGCATGCCAGCTGATTGGAATTTTGCAAGGGACATGCAGGGACCACCAAAGTCAAAGAAGACCAGTCCCTGTGATGAGAGAGCAGCCACAGGAGCCAGGGCAGAGGTGACCATGGGGGATGTACCCCTGACACCATCACAGGCTGGGATGACCTGTCCAAACTGAAGTCCACATGCTCAAGTTGGGTTTACCCTAGAGCAGGGAAAGGCAGAGTTCCCTGTTCACCTCTGCTCATTCCATGTCTCCAGCTTGCCAGGAAGGAGGAGAAAGGCTTTCTGGCTTAAGCCAGAGAGGAATATTTGCAGGGAGTGGTCTTTACTTCAATGATGGGGATCAGCTTCAGTCTGTTATGGGTGGCTTAGAGTGAAGGCAGAAGATGGATTGTTTTGTGAGAGAGGGCAGGTTAATGATGGAAAAAACCTGCAGGTGAAGAGAACAACCAACACACCGTGTCCAAAGAGCACAAGGGCTCTGCTGCTGCAGAGTGACCAGATCCCCATTTCAGTCCCTGCTTTACCCCCTCTCCCAGCAGAACAACCCATAGTACTGAAATATTTTCTAAGTGCTTTCCAGAGCTCAATGTCATTCTAAATGTCCTACAAGAATCCTTGTACACACAAATTTGAAATAACTACCTGCCCAATGAGCAGTGACCAAAATAAAGTGGGGCACACGTTGCTGTGCCAGAAAACACACACCTTGGCTGTGCTGTGGGGCGTGAGGCAAAGAGCCTCCAACCTCAACACAGGGCTCCAATCCTTCAGCTGGGACCTGTGACTTGCCACAGGCAAACTGAGCACAGTCAGGAGGTTTTTATTGATGTGAATTTCAGCACATATTACGGTTCTCCACGTTGGGGTTGAAAAATTGGCAATACTTCCAAGAAAAGTATTAAATGAGGCTAAGGAAACAAGCAATGCCTAAGGTGAAATCTGCCAAGTAATATGAGATGGAGATGGCGAGAAGTTTTCCAGCAGGACATTCATCCAGGAGGAAATTTGGTTTCCTTGAATCCAAAATGTTTGCAGAAATGTGTCAGCTTCAGTGACACCATGTTTTGAAAAATGCTGGAACAGGGCTTAGGTTGAGATTGAACATTTAGACTTCCTTTGAGTGGAACTTTTCTGTTTTGAAATGTGTTTTTTCAATCCTTTTAATCTCATGTTACACAATATAAAACAGAAAAATCCATTTCAGACCAAAATTATGTTAAACTGAAAAGTTTCTCTTGTATTAAAATAAGACTTCCCCCCGAAAAAGCTCATGCCACAAGAATCCCAAACTGTGCTACGTCCTCATTTTGGAATAGAAACTGCTCTGAAATCACAGTGAACTCCTGTGAAATGGAACCCTCTGTTCATGCTTTCAGTTAAATCCACAACTGGAGCAAAATGTCCAGTGCAGAACAATCCATCTGGTCTGAAATCCATATAACACTGTAGATTTATGGATATGATATCTAGGTGAGAATCACAGAGGGCTGATTACAGGAGATATTCTAAAACCATGTGAAGACCCTGGAGGGCTGGATGGATCCTGAGATGTTTCTGCCCCAGTTCTGCTCCTGGTGCTCTGCTGGCTCTGACCCGAGAGAACTGGGGAGCACCAGCAAATAAATGGTTGTGTCCTGGCAGTTCCCCAGTGACTCCCAGATTCCAGAAGGGATCCTACAGGCTCAACACCCAGCACAGTACCAGCCTTCATTCTTTTAACACTCGTGTCCCATGACCCAGGTTGCCAAGTCTCGTGAATTTTTGGCAAGTGGTTTTTGACCCGGGGAAGAGCTGCTCTCCCAATCACATGAGAACCTCCAACTTCCTCAAAAATCTTAGCCAAGTCAAGGGAAACTTCAGCCAACCTTTCTCACAGGCTGTTTATCCTAGTGTCTGCTTCCCAGGATTGAAGCAATCACAACTCTCCCAAAAGCAGGGAACTCTTTGCTCCCATCACTAACCCAATACCAGGCTGACAAGGAAGGAGCAGGAATGGAGATGGAGAAAGATCAGCAGATAGATAGGATCAGATTTCAAGAGTAGCTCCTCTGGACTCCTCCTTCCCCCCTAACTCCCTGTTTCCTTCTCTCCATCCCGTTGGTTTGACAGAATAGGAAGGGAACTGGACTGCAGCTGTATCTCCCTCTGCTGACCTGGGAGAGAGAGACAGAGTTCTTCCTGCTCCTGTGGTCCAAGACCATCCCAGAACGGGCAGAGTGGATGCTACAGGGACAAGATAGATGGTGATGGAGTCTATAGAGGAAATAGGAGTAAGCAGAAAGGATGGGAATAGAAAAAGAGAGAACACAATTTATGATTTTAACAAGGAGCCCTCAAACAGAACAACTGAGGATAAAAAGTGCCTATCTAAACAGACCAAATAATTTTTCTTGATAAATCTGAGAGAAACAACACAGGGAAGAAGACTTCTAAGTTTTTTAAAGTTACTCAGAAAACAGACCCTCAAACTTTCTCTTTAAAGTTGCATAATTGGAGGTAGAAGAGAGAGGTGCAAAATCTCTCCCATTTTCAAGCTGGTCAGGTTGAAACTACCACAGGCTGACACAGCTTTACCAAACCTGCATCAAAACCAGTTTGCACAGGAGGAATCAGAGACACCAGAGTAGCTGGTTATCCACACACAGTCCCCCCCTGAAAGGAGATGGTCAGACAAGAGAGATACACAAAATACCACCCAGCCTGCAGCTCCTGTTGAGCAGCTCTACCTGAAAAGCTGAGCCTGGGCAAAGCCCCAGGCTGGGAATATGATCCAAACAGAATTGCTTTAATGAACTATTCCCTAATAGCTGCCCCTGAAGTCAGCCTCAGCTCCCATACCCAACAAGAACCTGCAAGACCACAGGTTACACAGCTGAATACAAACTGGAAGACCTTTCCTGAGGTGTTTCAGGGCTGATGAAATTCTGCAGGTGACAGGGGAAAAATACATATGGTTTCCTAATCTGAACTACCAGTAGTAAAAGAGATGGATGGAAAATCATGAGGACAAACTGTACAAAGCTGCCAAGCTGCTGAAGGGCCTTTAGATTTTGGAGGGTGAGCAAGACTTAGATGAAATATCAGGAGCAACTGAGCTGAAATGGTTATCACAGCTAATCACACCCCTTCTTCTTCCCTAATAATTCACAGTTGAATAGAAGGCTCTGTGGAAGTATTGGATAAGCAAGTATTTCATGCAGTGCCACTTTTAACAACTGCCTGGGAGTGATTATTTATGTGCAAGTGCCAAAGAATTTGACATGACAGATTAGAAAGTAAAACCAAACTCTGCTCTCAAGGAAGTCACCAGAAATGTGAAGGAATGTATTGGATTTCAATGGAGCAACTGTGCATTGACATTACTGTTTCAGAGGCATCAATCTTTCACATTTGTTCCTTTTAGAAGAGCTCAAGGTGAGAAAATATAGTGGAGGAATCAAGTGAAATCATAAATGATCAGCAAAGGAAGGAGCAGAAATGTTCATGTTCTGCTGTCCAAGCTCTTCTGCGTTTGTTGGAAGATTCTTCCCCTATCAAGCCCAACTTCTACTTATTTTGAGATCCTGATGTCCATCCAAGGCCCTGTTTAGTTATCAAGTAATGAGCTTCAAACAAAATCAGCCCTTTTCAAGTGGTTCTTCTTTTTCCTCCCAGTAGCTTTCATGGCGTTTTCACTTCCTTCAGCTTTTCAGCTTTCAAATTTAAACAAGCGTGAAATCTTTGCTCTGTTGGAGCCAATGGCAAAATTCCCACTTATTCAGGTCATCCCATAATTTCATGCTATGTATTTTGCTCAAGCTTTGTTGCAAATCAAAGCTTCTTTGTTGCTCCAGTTAACAGTAGACTGTTTCCAGATTTTGGCATTCCTCATGTGAAGATAAAGGGATACAAAACTGGAATAATACTGGAAAGGAAAGCACTGCTTGAGCAGAGACAGTGTCTTTGGAGGATTTAGAGAAGGATATAGGTGCAAGAACACTGAACACAGAGTGGAGTGAGCAGTAGAACTAAGGAGCACAGGATGTGTAGGGCTGCAAAGTAGCAGGTTTTGAGGGGGAATTTCCTAGTATTTAAGAAGTAAAATGCACCAAGGGATGGGAAAGTCAAGAGTGTGTATTACTCACTTATGAAACAGCAAATACACCCTTAAGCTAGAGAAAAATGGGCAAAAGTTGTGATTGAGAGCCACAGCCCATTCCCAGTTTGCCCATGGGGTGGGGGAGTCCCCAAGCAATGAGTTCAATGCAAAGCAATAAGTCCTGTGAGAGCATCACATCACCTGAACGTGTAGGTCACATCTAGACACAACTGCTTATACACCACATAATCAAATAACTCTTAATAAGAAGTTGTCTAAATAACAGGCCCAGCTCTGGCATCCCAAGTCAGATAAAATAATTAGGGTCTCTTCCAGAAGTCACCTCTTCATTTCAGCTGGAATAAGACACAGTCCAAGAGCACAAGCTGGCAGGGTCCAGTCTGATATGGTTTCAATTATATGTTTCAAATCAAGCACATTCTCATGACCAGTGTACACTTTAATAAATGTATTCCCTCAAATGTCCAGTAAGGCTCATGGTAATCTACTTAAGCATTATTTTCTGGAAGGTTTAGGATTCCTATAAGCTGAATTACATGTGGAAAGCTACATTAATGTGTCTTCACATAAACTCAAAGTTTATTGTTTTATTATTATAGAAAAACCATAAAAAGATTGTCTGAAGCTATTGGCTGTTGTGCTACACATCTGGTGGAATGTTAGTTATTACAATAACTCCTTCAGCACCCTCAAATGAAGCCCTGGGCTAAAAATGAAAATAAGTAATATGATAATACTGTAAAAAGATGCTGTGGAATCATAAGGAACTACTGAGCCAAATCCAGCTGTCAAGGGGAAAAAAATCCTGGCTGAGTTTTAAAAATAGCATGAAGTCAGGCAGAGAAGAAGGTCAAAATCCTCATGACCAAGCCCCAGCCTCAGCCAAATCCAGGGTGCTGCTGTAGCACCCTGGCAGGACGAGCAGTGCTGGAGCCAAGTGCTCAAGGATCCTTGGCTGCTCCCAGGCTGACACTGTTGCTTCTGTTCCCAGAGCTAATTAAAGGTTTCCAAGAAACACTGCATAAGTTTAATCTTGTGCTGGTCACAGATCAGGTCTGGGGACAGTGGGAGGAAGAAGAAGAGGCAGCAAAGAGCCAGCAAGAGGTGAGGATGGGCAGGAGCAGCTGAGACGTGGGAAGTGTCAGGAGGTTGGGAGAGAAGGGAGGCTGAGTGTGGGCAACAGGCTTTTGAGGAGAGAAGCAGTGCTGAGGCTGCTCAGCAACACAGCCCAAATTCTGGTGTGGGAGATGAGATGGGTATAGATGGTTTGATCATGAAATCTGGCTGACACTGTGCTTTTCCTGGGGAAGGTGAAAGGAGTAAGAAAGATTGGGAGAGTCCAATGAGGTTTGAAGTAGATGGAGGGGCTGGGTATGGCTTTGAGGAGGAAGGGATAGCTGCTGAGGGCTGGGAAGAACACCATGAAGAGTCAGAGGTCCTCCAGTTCCCTCTGCAGCAGCCCCCTGGCACAGGGAAGGGCTGTGGAGCAGGACAGCACAGGCAGGGACACACATTTTGGTTTCCAACAGCTGATCCTCATCTCCTCAAGCCAAGGCCAAGTATGCAGCCTGTCATCCCTCTGTCTGCTGCCTTAATCTCTTGTAACCTCTGTTGGAGGCAACATCCATTTTCTGGTGGAACAGAAATGTAGACAGGACCATACCAGCTGCCTAAAAAAAGGTGGCATAACTGGAAGCAGGCTTGAGTGCTTTGGCTTCTGCAAGGGGACCAGACTGGTTCCAGCAACCACTGTCTATATTTATATTTATTGCTCTCCTGATCCAGAGCATATTTACCATAAGAGCTAATGGAGCAATAATTCTTCCCTGATCAGCACTGGATGCTGCAGAGCCTTGGTGCTGCTGCACAGCTTTCCTCACTCTCATCTGATGCAACATCCAACCCCAAGTTTGCCTCCTCTGAGAAACTAATCTGTGTACAATATATTTGGGGTTATGGCAGGGAATGAACCAAAAATAATTCACTGAGACAACATTCTTCATATATATTAATCTTGTTTCTTCAACTAAATCTCAAATCTCTTTTGTACCACCTACCTGGACATCCATCTTCTCCAGATGTTTGAGTTTTCATAGCAGTGGGACATTTCATCTGTATCTAATAAAATTACTGAGACTTTTTTTTCTGTATCAAGCACAGTATTATTTTTGGCTTATCAAAATGTCACTCACTAATTTAATTAATAATGATACTAGGTAGAGGAAATAAAATTGAGAGGCTTATTCTGGAAACTGTTGAAAAAACAACTAATCAGTTAAAAAGTGCACTTTAGAAATGTGCTCTGTCTAGTCTAGACTTATCTCTCAAAAAAAAAAAAAATCAGGAAAAGTAGTTAGGGATAAATAAGCTAACCAGAAACATCTGCCTTTAATATTCCATTTTGACGTCAGTGAATCTTTATTGGCCTCTCAAAATAGTCTAAGGTTTTGTGAAACAAGCAGCAAACAAAACATACTGTTGTCCAATTATTAAAAGGTTTTTCCATGGATGATAAAAGTAGAAATCCTCACTAATTCATTTTTTAAAATGTCATTTGACTGCATTCATAGCCAAACTCAGGCCAGGCTCACCCTGTTCCACATAATCTGAATGCTGCTGGCAAGTGCCACTGAAGTCCCTCCCAGCCTTCTCAGGGTAAATAGTTTTTCTTTGGGTGCATCCAGTGGAGCACCAGCAGCCTCTCACCTCTCTACCCACACCTACAAGCTCACCTACAAGCCAGAACCCCTCATAACTGGAGATACAGCCTTATAAAGTGGGTTTTTTGTGAAGAAAGAAGCAGAAGCCAGCAATGAAATTCAGGTGGAACGAGCCCACCTGGCAGCAGTTCTGCTCAACCCACTTGGCCTCAGGAACAAATTGCACAGGGCAGAACCTGACCCAAAGCCTTCCTACCACTTGTGCCCTGCAGAGCCAGTGGAAGGAGAGTCCCACATCACACAGCTGGGGCTCCAAGCTGGCTCCAGCACAGGCTGGCACAAATTGGCACAAATTACCAGTGTGTACTTGAGGGAGGGAAGCCACAGGCAGTCCAGAGGCTCTGTGGCTGTGCTGATCCAGGCAGTCCAAGTCCCTGTGCAAGCTGCATTCCAGGGTTGTGAGTAATGGTCTGGAGCTGGGGCAGAGGAGGAGAGCCACAGGGTTAGTGCTTCCTCAGGATTTCTCTGACACCTCTGCAAAGAAAGTGCTTGTACATCACTCAGGTAGCATGGATTTCACACAGTAAGACTTGCCCTGTCTCAGGGAGACCTAAAGCCTCTGACACCTCAGACAGACAGAGAGAAGCCACTCAGTCTGCTTTTCACTTCTGCATAAACATTTCGGTTTGAAAGCCTCTTCATATCATTTCAAGCATATTTGTAATGATTCAGTGAAATTCCCCCTCCCCTCCACACTGAGCAGAAAGCAGAATGCATTTTTGCAAGCCACAACACAAAGTTTAATGACATTCCAAGCCTGATGCACATCTAGGAGTGATGATGTGGCAACAACAGCCTGGCAACAACTGGAAGTGATGTGAAGAAATGTAGCTGCTCTCTAAACAAACCCCCTTTGATCCATTCCCCCTTGGACTGAAGCGTGATGTTGCTGTTCTCCTTGGGAATTACAAAATCACTTTCTAAAACTTCAGTTTTCTGTAAACACAGAGAGTGTGTCTCCAAAATCACACTAAGGAAACCTCACTGGAAAATACGGGGATTTTCATCACCCTTTCAGTCTGGAAATGTTAATAACTGTGGTAGGTCAATCGAGCCTTTTTTTAAGGAGACTAACACATCTTCAACATTTCAATTGTCTCTGTCTGGAGGTAAAACTCCCTCCCCAACACTCTCAACATAGCTGTGATGCATCACCCTCATAAAGACAAGGGTGAGTGTTGGGGATTTGTGTGCCAGGTGGCTCCATATCCAGACCCAAACCAGCAGAACATGGCAATAGGAAAGGGGAGATGTGCACTGAGCCTGACCCTGCTGACCTCAAATTATCCCCTGAGCACACTGAGTTCCAGGGACCTCCATGAGCTCTGCAGAGCCTGCAGTCTGTGTGCTCAGGCTGAACTGGCAAATGGATAAAATAATATAGTTATATAATAGTAACCCCAATTTTTGCAAAGAGCCTGGGATTTGTGCCCAGCAGGCCCAGTGTGTGGGTGGAGGACAAAACCTGTGACCAGCTGTGCCAGTCCCAAACTGCCCACCCACACCAAACACAGTGAGAGCAAACTACATGAACAGTTGTTGTGATGCTTAAAAGCTCCCATGTTCTGGCCCAATGGTTATCCCATTGGGATAACTCCTGGAGCACCCTGGAGCCTCACTCTGCCTTCCCCCTGTGCTGTGTGAGCAGGGCCAGCCCTGGCCATCCATTCATGCTGAGTCCTTGGGCAACAATACATGAATGACCTTTCTTGTTTGCAGTCCCATTTATTTGTTATTTACTGCACCTTATCTGGTGCCCTCTCTATGAGAACCACACCATAAATACAGCCCAGACCTGTCAGCAAACCTCCTGCTCGTTTAACAACCCATCAGTACCTGTTATATATGGCACAACACATAATGGAATCCAATAGCACATTTAAATAATTGGCAACCATGTACACCCTTATCTTTCACCTTCTTATAGTGAAAACCTTCCCATTTCACACATCCTACACTTCCTGAGTCCAGTGATTCCTTTTTGCTAACTGCAGTTTTATTGCTTTGTCCAGAAAGCAAAAGATATTCCCTTAACAAATGAGTTCTGTGTTTGTTTAAAGTCTACAAGGCCTGTGAATCTCCTTTATCTCACTTAGTCTTTATCACCCTCAGTCTTTCCTAATGAAAAACATAATAATCATTGCCTTCCAGATGACCTAGTACAGAAAGTCTTGAAATACATTACTTATTTTATGAACTTGAAGATTAAAGGGCCACCACAGCTTAGGTTACATTCTGCAGTTGGGAGTGCAAACCCATCTCCAACTCATTAGGAGTTAATTCCATATTTCAACTCTTCCTATTGATGGAAAACATTTATAATAGTTCCACATACAAACAGTGGAGGCAGACAGTATAAATCCTCTGCTTTGGAGTTTCTTCTTTCCTGTGGAATATTCCAGATCTTTTCTATCATCCAGACATTACCTGGGTTATAGTCTCCTTGATGTTTTTTTTAACTTAAATTCTTTCCAAGGAAATTATGATCCTTTTGAACTGACAGTCTATTTAGGTTTTCATAATTGCTGAGTATCCTGTGCAAGCTCATTTCTTACCAAAGCCAAGGGGAGCAAGAGCACAAGTCAGGGCACCAGAGTGCAAAATGCACCACCAAGAACAGAATTTACCCCTTAAAGTTTCTGTAGATTTTTCAGATAAGCAGGGGCAGTAAGGCAGTGATAGGGTATGATTAAAGAAACTTCAAAATGTTATGAAAAAGCAGTAGAATAATTGCCCAAGAATAGTTTCTGACAGTTAAGATGATTCCTCAAAGTGCTGTGCAAACGACTGATGATACAAAGATCAAAGCACAAATGCCACTACCTAAAACCTTCTCCATCATCTCTGTAGCCATGGGTCCAGGAGGAGAAAGAAGGTGCTGCACAGACACAGAACAAGCATTATACAGAGACAAAAATAAGCATTATATATGAGAAAGAAAGAATTTCAGACCAGGAAATAACTCTTTTCCTCCTACCTCTATTTAATTTTCTTTAGACTGGGATTTTTTTTTTAGATTATCTCTGCTTGTCATATATATGTAAGTACCCATGGCCTCTTTTCACTCAGGATGTCCAGAAGCTCCTCTAACAAAAACATTCAAAACATATTCATATTATTGGAGAAAATACTAAGAAAAATGTTTATGCTTCACGAGCACTGGCAATAAAAATATCCTTATTCTGCATGAGTGGCCAAGCACATCATTCTGATGCAGTGCTGCTGAGAACTTGTGAAGTGGTGTGGACTTTGTGTTAGCAGTGAACTGTGGTTAAATAATGTCCATTTGAGACTATAATTCAGTCCCAAAGAGAGAAGAAATAGCAATAAGAACTCCAAAGTGAAAGATTTTAGGCTGGGCAGGACACTCATGGTTAGAATTTTGGTATGTGCTACTCCAGGAATAAATAAGCGTTTTTTAACTGATGTTAAATCCTTAATTACAACATCTAGGAATTTAAAACTATGAAGCTTAAAAGCTGGGCTTTGAAAACTCAAAGAAACTGAATCTTCTAAAACATTGTCTGGCACCACAGGTAACCCTTTCATTCTTCCTTTTTCTTTTTTTTTTGCATTTTTTCTTGACCTAGGTAGGACCTCCCCTCATTAAACTAAAGAATTTCTCACTGAATCATCTAAAGCATAACATTGATGAGCCACAGTTAACCTGGACTCCTGTCTGCTGTGGAGCACAGGAATAAAAGCTTTCTGGTATGTAAGTTCAAAGAAATGGACCTTTTACCACATTTGAACAGTTGTCTTGGGAATGCAGATTTATGAAAATTGATCCCCTGTCTTTGTCTGTGGGAACAATGTGCCTTTCTTCCCCACATCGGCCCCCTGTCTATTCTACTGAGTCAGAACTTCTTCAGAAAACTTTTTTTTTTAATTAATTGAGGATACCCTTGCAGCCACAAGGTTATAAGATGTCTCTGACAACCCTCTCTTTGGATACAGTCAAAGAGGAAGATATTTAGACTTCGCGTTCAATTTAAAGCAGAGGTCAGAGTTCAAAAGTGTAGTTTGCCCCTGTCATGTTCTATTTGGAATTCAAATAGTCAGAAAAACAGAAGGCAAAATGACACATCCCCATCACTGGTATTCTCCAGTCTGCTCCAGAACAGGCACAAGGGTAAAAAAAAAAAAAAGGACATTTCTAATGGTGTTTATTGAGATATATATAAGCTTTACATTCTAAAATACACAAAATAATCAGAGAAAAAGAGAGTAGGTGTGCACAGTTATTGAATAGGACTGACTTCAAAACTGCTCTCACTGGGGACAAACTTATTTTTCCTTTAACTCCCTTTATAAAAACAAAATAACTCCAAATCAGAATTTAGGGAAGATACATTTTTTGAAATGCCCTTACACTAACTGTTGTACTATAAGGAATTTTTTCAGTCTGATTATTTTCTGAGAGGAAATAATATCAACTTCACTGATTCCTGCCATTTTGCTGAAATAAAACAGCAAAAATAAGAAAAGAAGCAGATTCTATACATTACCAAAATGTGAGATATTTTAGGATGACAGATTTTTTTCCAAGTGTTTGATCATACAAGTTTCCTTAGAATAATAGCACTTCTGGGAAGCACTCCAGAAACATTTTCATCCTCATCATGCCCTGACTGCATCCCACCTTTGTCTCCTAATAACGTCAGAAAAAAAGCTGAGTTACAGAATGCAGCAGCTACAGAAGCCAAAAAGGCAGCTGAGATAACAGAAAATTGACAATTCTCACTCCTTTTCCAGTATTCTTACCACGTGGAAGATTCTATTCACACAAGTGCACGACTCCTTCGACAACAAATCATTTTCCATACAAATATAAGGACTACATAGGATCTGTAAGGACTCACCATTTATTGTTCCTCACATAGCCATGTACCTTCAGATCTACTTTTGATTACACTCCTACTCAGAGCTCCTGTAGGTTTTTTCTAACCCTGCCACATTGTGCTAATCATTCTCCTAAATTCCCCAGTTCTAGTCAGAGAAGCTCCTGGTAACCTCTCCTGTGGCACAGTTCGAAGTCTAAACTCTAAAACATGTTTGATTCCGTGTGTTTGTTCATCCCACACCTGCCTGAAGCCCACACACTGCACCCACCACTTTCTGCCCTGCAAAGCCCAAACCGTGACCCTGCAGATCTCACCCAGTTCCATCTCTCGGTGCTCAGTGCTCCCACTGTCGATTGGTAACTGGATTGATCAGTTTGGTGGTAAGACTGTGCAGCCATAAGGGCTGTCCATGTGAAGAAGGACGGTATGGAGAGCACACTTTTCACTCAGCTGGGATGTTTGCACAGATAAGGAGCACAAGGCTTTGTTTCCATTTCTTCTGGCTCAGTTGTGTCTGTGCTAGAATCAGGAGCTTCAAGAAGACTAACCTAGCTAAGCCCAGTGGTGGGACAGCAGAAAAGTTGGGAATATATTCAAGTCCTTGTCCAGGATTTATTTTTCTAAGGTCACTAGTCGCTACTCTAAGTAGAATATTTGCAGAAATGGATTTCTGCACAACACGTGGGCTGTGGATGGACACAGCCATGCAACATTCCTTCAATGAAAAAAAGAAACAGGAAAATGGCCATGTTTTTTGTCCATCTATCTCTATTAGATGTTTAATTACAACTGGCCTTGGGGGGATCTTGGTTTCTCCTCTCCAGCTGGAGGTTTGACTGCAGACAAGTGCAGGCAAACTCCCTTTCGTGTTGATCCACAGCAAGGCCATGTGATATGAAGACATGAGACAGTGGACTTTGATGGTTATCAGTTTTCTGAGCCTACCCACAAACCCACAGCACTGAAATTCTCTCCATCCCGCCTTCAGTGCTTCTGTGACCCACAGAAATTATATCAACTTTAGTCCCTTCACCTATGAAATCACTGGTATCTATAAAGAGATACCCCAAGGTATGAATTACACAGAAGATGTGCTAGTAAACTTGTCAGGTTATTGTATTTATTCCCTCATACTTAATAATTTTCTTCTCTTTCCTAGATTCATTTAAAACAACTTCAAAAATTCAAACATTCTTTTCAGTAATGTTCTCTCTCTTATTTCCAGAACTACTTCATGTTTCACTGCTTAGAAAATGATAACATGTAAAAAGCTTTGGCTCTGTAAAACTAACTGCGACCTCTGCCTGATAACACACCCCAGGTCTTAAACTGCATTTAGTTTCAGACATTTATATGCCTTGTCATCTTCATTTCCCAGTGCTGCATTACTGAGCTACTCCTCAAAAAAACCCAAACAATCCTTACATACATAGTGTGGCACGTTGCTGGTTTACGGCGAAAAAAATCCTCCTGACAAAAAGTCGGCCTCTCTCTAGACCAGTCTGCGAGACAACTCATGATTTATTGGACAAATACAAGATTTTTAACATAAAGGACCCTGAAAAGAGCTCGTTGCTTTGCTGTTGTAATCGGATTCCAGGCAGTGATTCTGCTCAGGGCATGTTGTACCCTTAGTGTCAGGAAGACGGATGAAAACCTGAAGTTCATCACAACAGTGAGACAGGGCCGGAGAAAAATGTTGCTTTCCTGACATCAAAGAATCAATAAGCAGCACTTACATTTTGAGTTCAGAGCGATCAAAGTAGACAGGCAGTGTTTTAATGTTTGTTTCCCTTTTTAGAACATATTTCTAATGCAGAGTTGGTTGGTTTGGGTTCAATTTTTTTTTTTTTTTTTGTGCCAGACAAAGTGAGTTGGAGATATTTTCTCACAGCACAAGCTAATGTTCTCAATCTGTTTTTCCTTTCTAGGGTCTGCACAGACAAATTCCCCAGCAACATCTGATGATAAGATCAGACAGTAGTAGCAGAGACATTTTTAAATCATATTTACAATATGTCCCCTCTGGGCCAACCAAAGAGCAATCTTTCTTAGAACAATTCTTATTGGCATTTTTTTTTCTTGCTCCATTTAGAGATAATTCGAGCTCTTCAGTGTCATGCAAATACATAGGGCTTTACTCAGATAAAGCTGCTATCAAGGCATTGGGAGCTCTGCCAGGAAAAGAGCAAACAAGGCTCCTAAGAGGAGCTCAGCTGGAGAAAGGTTTCAGGATTTGCTCCATTGGGCACAAACTGGTGCATTTTAAAATGCATGTTTAAAAGACAATGAAAATGCGTTTTTAAAAGGAATAAACAAAAGGCACCAAAATAGGTAGTTTCTGAAGTCTAAATTTACTTTAGACCCACTAAAATTTACATATATTTACATGTAAAATGAGGCATTATTCAGCTCCCCGGCCTGGCAGCCTCAGCAGCTCCTTCCCCATGGCTCAGGGACCTTCCACCCTCTCAGTCCCCAGTGGGATGGGGAACCCAACAGCCTGGGCTGGTCAGACCCAGTTCTCCTGGGTGGGGTGGTTTGGGGAATGGCCCAAATCTCTACCCTGGCCTTAAAAAGGGTTTGGTTTATAGGGGGAGGACTCTACATACGCTTGTTACCCCCTGAGCAACAAAATGAAGTGCTGCTGGACACCAAACAGCAACTACACACAAGTTATAGCAGAATTAGAGATATTAATGGTACTGCAAATCCACAGCTGGATACAGGTGTGGGCAATGAGACCATCTGCCTCTCAGTCACACAGGTTTAATGTACCCATGTTGTACATGCTCCTGCTTTCTGGTAGGTTCTGCATGACCAAAGTTAGGGAGATCTGCTGTGGTATCATTGCCAGCTGGGGGATTTCCTTCCCTGAAAAGCCAGTGACACTTTGCTCTGCTGGAGGAAGGATATTGGACAAAATTGTCCATAAAGCAAAGAAAGAAATCAGTGCAGCAAATAGTTCAGAAGGAAGAAGGAGGAAACCTCTGCTATAGAAGTAAGGAGAAGAATTGTTAACCTGGGCTCAGAACACTTCACACTGCAAATGCACCATGCTGGAGAGGATTCTTCATTGACCTTCCCAAACATCCCTCTGAGATGGAACAAGAGCCCAGCTCTGCCCAGGATGCATCAGGCACCGTGAGCTCTGCAAACAGCCACCACAACTTCCCAAACACACCACAGCTTGTGGGGATCCTGGTGGATGAAAGGGCTGTAAATATGAGATTATATTATCTGGTATTGTTATTGTAATTTTATGGTCCTGTCTGTATACAGTGACTTAAAACTTTGTAAGCTCTTTTCTTGTTTGGCTTTCACTGCCTTTAAGCATCTTAGTAAATTTATAATCCCTTTTCTTTAGCTTCTTTTTCTATCTCTTTGCTTGAAGACCTGGCATGTAATGAATCAAAAAGGGGATATTTATACCCATACTGTGAGAATGTTTACAATGTACAGAAAATTCTGTCTGTGGTTTGGTCTTTGTGTATTTTCAGAATAAATGACAGTTTTCCAAACTTACTATATTACTGTTGAGTCCACAGAGTCTGTATTTATGTAACTAAAATGCTTTTATTTAGACCTTTGCAACATGCCAAAATCAAAACTCTTTTAATGAATGAATCAAAGTAGTGCAGCAAAGAAATCTGTAACGTATTACTGTTTCAAAATAAAGATTTCTGTGAAAAGCCTCTCTGATACAAAGAATCTGTTTGTTTTACAAAAAGCAATTTTGTTATTTTCATGCCCATTGTTTTAATAACAGAACTTTGATCTTGAAAATATTTTCGCATGAAACATGAATATGGTAATAGCCAAAGTTTCCATTTAGCTGCTGCTTCATGTTCCAAGAATATTGGGTTCCATTACATGTAGTATTTAATAATTTACATATGGGCTCCAGGAGACCTCCTTGAGGTCTTGATGCAGACACTGCTTGAGTGTTCCAAATTTTTATTCAGGTAAGCGGATTTTTGAGCTCAGGAATATCAATAGCATCACTAAGGACCTGACTTAATAGTCCCAATGCCATGTGAAGCCATCCAGCACGTGAATGTTACAGGAGAATGTTCCAATCAGTCATGCAGATATTAAATGCTTCGTGCCTTCCCCACACTTTAACTGCAGAGTTCCTTAACAGAGCAAAGAAGTCATTACTTTACTTAAATACCTTGTGTTAAATTCAGTCCTCTATAAAGTTTTGGAAACAAAGGAAGCAGCTACTAATATTCCATTTCCTTAATTCCCTTCAATGGAATTTCCTTTTCTGAAATGCTTCACAAATTATAGCTAAAATCTGTCTTGCTCTAACACATTTACCTCCTTGGCCTTTATTTACAAGTGTAGGAACATATGAATGAGGCAACATCTCACCTTCCCACCCACAAATGTCACTGGGGAGGGGGGGGAAATGAAAAAAAAAGAGGATTTGTAAATTTGTCTGGCACTTCCAGATGTGGAGCAGCCCTGTCTGAACACATATGGATCAGCTCTACCGTGCACCTGTAAGGAGTGTGGTGCTGCTGGGGCTGCCAGGCTGTGATGTATTTGTGGGTAAACGGATCCTGATGGATTTATGGAGCATGTGCAAATCATCTCTGTGGCACACTGTATGTCCCAGCTCCAGCTCTTACAGAAGCATCACTTCTGGCCTGTGTTTGCTCCCCAAATGAACCAGAGATGTCTCTGGGATCCCACATCCGCTCCTGGGGTGAGAGGTAGTCGGGTCAGGGAGGTGGTGGATCGAGTTTTGAGAGGAGATTCATCACAGAGGAGTTAAAGACCTGCTACAGGCAGCACTGAGGGTATTCTGAGCCTCCTGGTGGCAACAAAATCTGCTTTAAAAGGAGTTGTATAAACACAGCTACATCAGGACCAGATAGCATCTGCCTTAGAGGGAGACTGATGTCGAATGGAATGGTTCCCTGGGCTGATATTTATTCCTCATTAAGGAACAATCCTGATAAGCTGAAGCCTTCACCCCATCCAAAATCAAGTTATGTGTGTGTTCTTAGAACCTGCACACCTTTCCAGCATCCTTGAGGTGAATAAATAAATCTTACAAATGGTTATATGTCTCTAATGACACCTCTTGAAAGGAAGCTGAACATAATAAATTCCTGTTAATCTTGATGGATGGTTGGGAAGGAAGGCAGGCAAGAGATAGCCAGGAAAAGCAGGAGTATTAGACACTTCCATTATCATTAGACACTTCCATTATCATTAGACATGCCACCCTGCCTTTGAAAGCTGATTAACATCAACTCCTCAGAAAAAATAATGGAAAACCTCCAGCATCAGATGTGACCTTGCAGCACTGCAGTCCCTGGCAGCTGCAGGAGGCAGCAAGTACATGAAAAATATTCTTTAATCTTCAGATATGATATGGGCACCATTAACATTTCAGAGGGCTCCAAAGTTAGGAACTACTTTCTGCTCTCCCACTCCCTGTCAGTAAAGAGGACACACCCCTGGATCTGACATGTGTCTGAAAACAATCATATATTTACTTCCCATGTGCAGTTTGCCACCAAGGAGCAGAAGATCCATCTGTGCAGCACTCCCTGGTCACTCTGCCCCTCCCTCCTTGGAATTCAGTGATTTTAACACAGATTCTGCACTTGGAGTGACTTAGTCACTCCAGGCTTAGTGTGGCCCAAGGTAAACACTGTGATTATCCCCCAGTTACTGATACTGGAGAAGCCTGAATCATCTTTTGGTTGTTAAGTCCAAGACAGCTTGATCACATGGGCAACACAGGAAAGTTTATATTGCTCCTCAATAGAAACAGTCTTCTGCAGAACACGGGGCATTTTCATCTAGGAAATATCTGGAATATTTCAGTGCAGCTACTTATACATTTAAAATACCACGTCTGGGGCACACACTGCAATGTGCTGTCCCTGTGTGATGGAGCAGGGCTGAGGCATCTCACCCCTCCTCCTCCCCAGAGATGGGGACTGCTGCTTCCCCTGCATGCTGCTGGAATCCTCAGGGGCTCCCCACAGCCTGAAGCCATCCAGGAGTCTGGATATGGAGCAAAGCCACCCTCCACCAAGGCTCTGGAGCAGGGGCACAGGTATAAGAGCTGGAGAGCCTGGCCAGGCTGAGGCTGCGCTCCCTGTTCCTGGAGGAAAACCATCTGGATTGCACAGTTCACAACTGGGGCAGCATTCCAGGGCAGCCAGGCTCCCACTGACTCTCACTCTGCTCTCTTTAAAGCAGCCTGAGTTGCTGTCAGCTTCCCTACAACTTTCTCCTGCTTTCATTTACGTCCCATGCAAACTCCACAAATGTTTTCCACTGGAAGAAGCCAGGGAGAGAGTTTTTCACTGCAGCATTTGGGGAAAACTTCTGCAGTTTTGGAAAGAGTTTGGGATTATTTCTAGTCTGAATGTTTTTATTTTCTGATTTTTAAAAAAAAAATAATAATTTTCAGGTTTTACTTGGGCTAAAACCATTGTTACCAAGCAACAAAGAAGAATAAAATGGGAAGCTTTTTGAAATTACTGCCACAGTTTTCAGACCTCAGTTAGGCTTATGGTATTAGACTTAGCTCAAGAGGAAATCAGCAGAATGTGTATAATATATATATTATATATAACATATATACCAGGATGCAAACTGTCCTGACTATAGAGCTTAGCACACGTCCATGTCCACATACATTGAATTTTCTGATGTGAGCAAAGTTCTCTGAGAATTTTCTAAGTTACTTCTGCAAATCAATTCCATACAGTATCATACTATTTTTAAAAATCAAGTCCTTAAATATCCCTGTAGTTCTTGCTCTTCTCTAACATTGGCAGCTTGGGAAATGCTGACAGCTTTCTGTGACTGGAGTGGTCACAACAGTATGGCACATATTTGTCTCAGATTAACAAAAGAAAAAAAATAGCCATAAGAACATTTGGACTATTAGTCCAAAGAAGTTTTGAATTACTGGGAAATACTTGAAAGGATAAGGGAAAAAAAAGTTATTTCAAGACAGATTTTTAAGCATTAGACAAGAAATATAAAAAAATGACTGGAAAATCAAACTGATCTTTTATGCCACCTCTAACCATCACGGTCACTAAACACCAGCTCAGGAGCTTGTTAGAATACTCAGCTGAAAGGCACCACATTTGGAAGATCAGGCTCATTTCCAACCACAATTTTCTGTCTTTCTTATAAGATAAAGCAACTTCTGTGATAAAAATAAATCCCTGGCTGTTCCCTCCACCCAATTTAAAACTATTCCAATTAAGCTTTGGATAATTTTACAACAAATCAGATTTAAGTATTATGAAAATGTGGCACATAGGACTCCAGGGATTCCTTTAAAATTCCTCAATGAGTAAGGCATGGAATGTGAGGTTTTGTAATTCCCAAGTGAAGGTTTATGAGTTCAAACTGCAATGTTTCCAAGAGCAGAAGGGAGGCGAGGTCTGTAGCATGTAATAAAGTTTAGTAGATTAAATGATACAGTGAAAAAAATACTCAGATTTGGAACAGATAATTCATTCTTCGTGTCAGTGAAGAACCCCTTAAGAATCCCATAAGATCTTTTAAAAAATGGCTTGAGTGCCAGAAAACTTTGTGTCATCTCTAACTAAATCAATTGATCTAATAATAGATGGAAAACTGCTCTGACTCTAAAGATTTTCCACTCCAAACAAATGGATTATTTGGACAATGATACAACATTCAACCCAGTTACAAGCAAGTCCCTCCCACACCCCAAACAGCTCAGGAAGGAGTATGTGTGTATTTACACATCTTGTACATGACCACAGGACAAGATAACCAGAACACACGTGGTTTCTGCCTCTTGCTTTTCAACCCACCTAAAATCCATCAGCTAAGGGCAACCCCCACCCAACCACTGCTATTGTTTCCTGGCAACTGTACTTTTTTTCATTAAAAAAAAATTAGTCATACAGGTTTTTTTCCTTAGGGCAAGTCTAGCCAGTTAATTATTAAGTAACTGAATTGCTTAACTAGTTAGGGGAACTCTGACCCATCACCACTCATCGTTTGGTTTCCAATGCATTCATGGCTTACAAGGAGGGAGAAGATACGGCCACAGCTCATTCCCAAAGGGATGGCAGAGGATGGCACACCAAGCCCTGGGCCCAGTGCTTAAGGAGACAGCAGGATCTGCAATGTCCTGCACCACCTGACAGTATTTCCTGATGGGAGTCTGGCTGGGACCAGCAGAGTCACCTCAACCACTTTTGGAGGAGTCCAGGCACCAAAACCTTTCAGGTGTCCTGCTGTAAGGAAGGGAAGCAGAGTCACATGGGGCTCAAAGTCCTCCACACTGATGGCTCTGACTTCTATGGGTGTCACAAGATGCCTGCTGAGGTTGGGATAGAAACCTGTTCTGGGCAAGGACGACCTTGTTGTTTACACAAGGATGCCAAACAGCTCCCTGAGGAAGGATCTAAATGTAAACTCCCTTATGTGAAATGTGAAAACTAACTGTGAACTCAGAGTTGCCATCGCCCCATGGCAGCACACAACACTCTTCTTATTTAGGCACCCCAATGTCATCTGCAACCTGGCTCTTTTTCTCAGCTGTACGTCCACAGGGACTAAATTAACAGTCAAAACATGCAAACAGCCAACTAAACTGCACTAAATCAACCCTGAAGAAGAAATGCGGAGCGACTGCTGCAGAATCTGAAAGCCCAGGGACATTCAAATACTGTCAGTGGCACAGAAAGGTGCTTCTCCCCTTGGCTTGTGCACAGCCAAGGTGACAAATGGACTTTGACATCTCGTTTCAGGTCATCACAGAACAAAGGCACAAAGGTTCTCCGTGTGCCAGGGTGGGTTGTTCCTCACAGGCAAAGTGAGGCCATGGCCCCCCTCACTGTGAACCCCTAGTCTGGTTTATATAAAGTCTGATGTTTTCCTTCAGAAGATGATGTTTCCAGAGACTAGTTCAGTCTTGCTAGGATTAAGCAGACAGCAAGAATAACATGCTGCAGTGTACACTGCCAGTCAATTAAAGTGGATCATGACCTGATACTGATAATAGAGATACTGCAGAATATTATTCAGATTCCCAGGCAATAAATCCTCAAAGTAATGTCTGGGATATTGTTCCAGTCCAATAGCATCTCTCAAGCATTTATTCAGTGGTGTATTTATACAAGCAGTTTGATTTGGAGCAGTGGTCTCTCTAGATTTATCCAAGGAACTCAGTAGCTGAGCCCTGAAGCCTGCCTTATTATGGTTCCTCTCTAATTAATCACTGGAAACAAATAAGCAAATCACCAGGAAAAAAAGATTATATTAGTCATTTTTAAAGTCAGCAGTATTTCTTGGCTGCAGAAGATACCAAGAAAAGTGCTGTTTAAACTACAATTTCTGCCTTTAATGACTAACAATTTCTGCCTTTAATGACTACTGGATTTACATTTTCCGATAAATTTAGGGATGATGTTGATAAATGGGTAAAGTAAAAAACTAGACATGAGCAACTTGGGGCTTCACCAAAATGTTCCACTCAACTACCATATGATTTCAGAAGTCATTTCAATCACTTTGCACAAATATCTGCTTCCTAGTTAAATCTTATATTTTCGTTACTTTTAATGTCTTAGAATAAAATACAAAATATTTTCACATGAAATATGAAACTAATAGCTATATCTTAAAACCTCAGCCATCCCTGTGTTATAGTTTTGAATAGGCCTGTCAGTTGTAGAAGGAATTCTTGTAGCTGAAAAGCTGGGATGACTTGTCTTTTGCCATGCTATGGGTCACTGATGCCTTTTCCAGTACAACATTTTTTCATCCTAAAAATGACTGAAGAAAAATCTTGTCATTCAAGGTTATAGAAAAAAAAAAAGCTGACTTATTTGTCTTGGTTTTCCTCCAAGCCCAAGCACAACACCATCTCAGCTGCATAGGCTGAAGCTGACTCATCTAAGCAGACATTGTTGAATAAATCAGGCACCTTTTTGTTTGCCTTTTGCAAGGGAAAGGTTTTCACAAACTGTGTAACTCTGCCAGTGAAGAGGGTCTTATTTTCAGGGCAGATGAAGTGACGTGTTGGTGGCTGGAAGCAAAGTTAAAGAACAGCAAACCGAGCCCTTCACCTGAGCAGTGACACGACAAACCCAGAGGCAACAGCAGACTTTGCCAAGGAGCTTGATTTTATCAGGTTCCCAGGTAAAACAAACACTCTGAGTGTGCATGAAAGCACTTCCACAATACATGTCTGAGAGGATGACAGGATTCTCGCTAAAACATAATTTGGATTTACAAAATGTCCCAAACTGGGGATGTTTTGACAGATAAAGAGGTACCAGGGGTTTCTCCTCAGAAACAGCCAGCAGGTATTTGGATAAGCAGTAACATCAGTGCATTTGTGTCAACATGACTCAGCCCAAACTTAAGCTGAAGTTCAAATAATGCTCTTCAGAATACCCATGAATGTGATAAAATGTTACAGTCAAGAGCCACAGCAGAGGAAAAGCTCAAGAGCAGCAGCTTTCTACAAACACCAGGTAAAATAACAAGAGTTTTCATTTGCTAAATCTGGGTCAGAGGCAGTAAAATTTCCTTCCTTGTTTTTCTTCATCATTTTAAAAACTCATGAATCCTAAAATGTGCCAGCTGTATGGCAAGGAAGTATTCCTGTGTTTATATGTGTCTCCATCAAAAAGCTGCAATGAGCATCAATGCCTCAGATTTCACTGCCCCTCCCCACCTCAGAATTGCTGAAAATAAATTATAAAACAGTCCACAGCTCAATATATCAGACAAGAGTTTCAATGTTGCATGAAGATTACATTAAGACCTACCTGGAACATTTTCAAGACACCCAGTGGTTCTATTAAAATGGTACAAGTTGATTTTTACCAATTACAACCAGAGATAAACGCATTTGAAGAGCCTGCAATATTTTTTTAAAACGTTTATCCTCAAAAGATGAGCTTTGCAAACTGGAACATGGATTTCACCTGCCCTGTTAAAGCACCTGTGCATCACTGGGATTTTATCAGTCTAATTAGAGGCTTGATTCTGCATAATGATTCTTGTGCTTCCCAAAGTCACAGCTGCACACAAAGAGGCCCAGAGCTTCATGACTGAAATGCTAAATTCAGGGTTGGACCCGTAATGAACCAATTACCATTAAACCAGCAGCACAAAACTTGTGCTTTTTGGGTTTTGTCAATCTTTCTTTGGGTTATGCTGTTTCAAAACAACTTACTGGGAAGAAAAGAGAAAAGAACTGTTACTGAAGTGAATGCAAACTATTTCATGACATGGGGAGGACTTGTATGACTGTAAATCCACATAACCTAAAGCCCTCATGCTGCAGACAGCTGGCATAGCCCCCCTCTTCCTTAGCACACAGGTTTAATGAAAAACACTTCAGGTAATCTGCTTAAATGTTATATAGAACATTAAGAGTCTGATTCAATGCCAGAAGAAAACCAAAGTGTCACATGCTATGTATTTTGAGTAGTCTGAATTGTAATACTGAAAGTACCTTATTTCCTTTGGAGAAGCCACAGGCAACCCCAAAAGACCAGAAGAAACCAAACCCTTCAGCAGCAATCTGGAGCAGCAGTTTTTGCTGGGGAGGAACACTGAACACTTATTTTCTTCTGAAAAATCAGAGCAGTCACTTTATTCATATGTGGAAACGCAACCTCCCCACTATGTTTAATGCCCCAAAAATGCTAACTGCTCACGGGGGAAATATTAGATCAATGCTAAAAAACAGCTGGGAAAGACCAGGGGAAGCATTGCACAAGCTCTGCAGGCACTTTGTGGAATATTTAGTTGGCACTTTTCTGGAGCGTTTGTGAGCATTTTCGGATATTTCTGAAGGCATGCTGGGAAAATGCTATGGGAAAATAGCAGTCAAGTGGTAGAGCCATATGAAAAAAATCAACAGCAAATAATAATGAAAGAAGCTGATTTATCCCTCAGATAAATCAATGCTAAAGCAGAAATACACTGCATGTAGCAGCATTTCTTGCTAGGAAAGGGCAAGGCTAAGTTGTGTGTTGTTTCTATAATGAGCTCCCTTCCTTACTACTCCCACCAAGATGAGAGACACATCAATGTGTCTACACATTTCAAGAAATCTGCCAGTCTCCCACCTTCCTCCCTCTTGGCTTACCATTAATTTTAATCAGCTTTTGTCAATTTTCAAGAATACAGGCACTGTTTTAACAAAACCATCCTGCTCTGCATTGTGCAGAACTGAGTTGTCACTGGAGCAATTTATGTTCACTAAAGCTGTAATTGTCTACTCAGATTTTATGCCTTGAGATACATTTCTTCTTCAGCATCATTTTAAGGGTTATACACCCCTCTCCTCTTGTCCTGCCCTGTGTGGGACAGTCTTTCCAACCAAGGAGGAGAAGCAGCTTCCCCAACACAGCACCTGCCTGCACCCCTCTCCACTGTTCTATTTTAAAGCTTTCTCTACAAGTCCATGACTTTGAAAGGTCTGTATTTAGACCATACCTTGCAGCCTGCTCTGCTCTACATTTTTTCCCAGGTCCCTGTGATGTTGGCCTCTTGTGCAGAAAGCTCAGTGTTTGAGAGCAGAGTCTTTGTCCTTGTGACAGACTCGTCTCCAGAAAACAAGAACAACTGCAAAATGCCACCAACAGCGACAGACAGAGCCTGAGCATTAACATTTACCAGCCAAGGCCCCAGAAGGGTGTATGTTCCAGGAAGAAGCCAACCCCTTGAGCAATTCAACAGGCCTGCCAAGGACAGCCAAGTAAAACCAGATGCAGTGGGTGGGATAGATGAGAATGGCAGTGACACGGGTAGGCAGTGTGAGATGAGAAAATGGGGAGGGGACAAGGAGATGAGAGGGGAAATGAAAGGAGAAACAAAAGAAGAGCAACAGGGAGAGAACTGACATGGGCAGCAGGCTTGGCAAAATGTGAAATCATGAATTACAGTATCTTACTCTATATAAAAACCCACCTGTGAGCTTACCATTATTACCTGCAGTTTTACCCTGACTTTTGCCTGAAACTGTACCCTCCTATTTCAGTTGTTTGTCTTCCATGAATTCCTGGTAACTGCACATGTGCTCACTTCACACAGCAGAGGTCAATGCAGTACTTTTATAAAATAACTGAGGCTAATGGTAAGGGAATGGCAAATGTACAACATAAACAAATTTCAGCAACTTGAAAGGGCTTTGCATGCCTCCTGAAATAATTCCTAACACCAGTTCAGTACACTAACCTTTGCCTTTAGAATAGCTATAGTCAGATAAATCATTTAACTCTACCATCAAGGTTGTTACCTTTGGCTTTTTCCATTACTTTCTATCTTGTTATTCAATGACTTAAATCATTCACTAGGGTCTACTTCATCGAGCTCCAATAATCTATAAAAAACCCTATTTCTACCATGGGTTTTTATGATTTTTCACCAGTCAGCCCAATTTTCTTTACAAACATTACTGAATTTCTCTCTACATTGAGGGGCGAAAAAAAGCCAATTTCCACCGTGGGTGATAAAAGAAGTGTCGGAAGGCATAAAGCTATTGCAGAATAAACAAACATATCTTTAGGTAATACCTGCTTGCAGAACCAAATAAATCAGTCTCCAGAGGCTGGGCCCAGTTTAAATACTGTGGAGCTTGAGTTGCTTGGGGCTGTAGCAGCACATCTCCACTCTGCACACAGGCAGAAACACAGCACAGAGCAAGCAGGGTCTTATATAAACATGTCTGGGGAGACACAACCAGCTTCAGTCCTGAGGATCAAACAACAGACTGGGCAGGAAAGGCACCTCCCACCCCCAATATGCAGCTGTTTCAATAGCAAATGTCAAGGATGTCCTTGCAGCAAATTTTGGTGTGTGCAGGATGTTGAGTGCAGGCCCAGCTGGCACCTGGTGAGAGGGGTTTGCCTTGGCCTCAAGCACCATCAGTGAGGTCTCCCTGACTTTATGGCACCAAGTGCTTTTAAAAAGGGCAGTTATTTTAACTGGAGTATGGAAAAATCTCACTGTAGTCTTTGTAAATGCTGCCTAATGGAAAATGAATTAGCAGAACAGGAGGAGTAGGTATGGGAGCAATCTCCTAAAGTCTCATTGTTATAAAGCAATACACAAACATACAGCCTAAGCCATTATACTGAAAACAATCATCTTCCTAAAATAGCCTGCAGCAGCAGCTACAGAAAAGGATCTGTTACCAAACATTAACGCTCTATGCTGGTTACTAGTCAGACCTTCTCCTGATGTTTAGCAGGATTTGCTGCAGTTTGGGAGGAAGCCTTGATCCTAAATAAATTGCTAAGCTTTCAGCCTCCCAGTTTAAATACATGAGCTGCAGTGAAAGAGAAGAAGAAGAGAAGCAATACCCCAGAAGCTGCTTTTCAGACCATTTTCAAAGTTTTATTCCCATTGCAATGTCAATGGAAATTTTTACAGGGAGGTATAAAAGTGGAGCAATCCTGATTCATTCTGGAGATAGTTTTTAGAAAAAAAATAGGGGTATGATATTAAAAGGATTCCTGCCCCAGTCCCAGCTCTTTTCCCAGAGGAAGGTTTGGCCCAAAGGAGCCACACAGCAGACCTGAGAGACTGGCATGTTTAGTTCATGGAGCTCAGCCCCATGCCTGGCACGTGTCTGGCTGGGCAGTCACAAACTGATGGTTATTGTACCCTGCTCCAGGCCCTTCTCCTCCTCCATGTACACACCAGGCTTGGGAACAAACTCTCCAGGACAGGAACTTGTAACACAAGTGAGAAAGAGTGACCTGGAAACCATTTAACCCAGGCACAAATCCAGATCTCCAAGGACACAAACACATCATCACAAAGTGGGACCAGCTTTGCTCTCCAAAGGAGCCTCCTCACCTCCCAGAGGATGTCAGCTGCTCCCTCAGGAGCCTCCATTTGTTTCCTTCTCTGTTCTATATGACACCCACAGCGTTTCCTGGGACAAAAGTCTCCATCCTTGTCTCCATCCCCCTCACTGTCAAAGCTGTCACAGCTCTGCAGAGGGAAAGTTATCCCTGTGCTGAACATGGAGCACAGAGCTCATTCCAGCCTTGACTTACCTGGATATCCACATGGGTCCTCTGCTCCAAACCATCTTCTCTTCTCCAAAATCTGAAGTTTCAGCCTCATTAGTAAGTCCTCCTAAAAACCCAAACAAATAAGAAACAGTCTGCTTCAGTCTGCTCTTGGTGACTTTATTAGATCTGGTTGAAAAAGTTAAGATCATGCTTATATTAATATATTTAATAATTGTCCTTGGTTTTTTTGTTAATTAAAACACAGCATTAACTGCATTATTATCATTACTTTGCTAATTTTTTAGCTAACAGTTTTCTTACATTTTTTGTGTGGCATCCTGGTTAACAAAATAATTTCTTTTTCAAGACTGGTTATTTCAGGGGGAAAAAAAGTCTGTATCTATTTCAATGTATCTTTACAAAAAAAAAAAAGTGTGCAGTAAATTTACATTTTGCATTTAGAAATTGCAAAAAAAATCCATGGAGGATATTTCCTTATAATGATGTTTCCAATTTGTTACAGTGACAACAAACTTGACATTTCAAGGAGTTCTCAGAAAATTTTTCTTTTATTTTTTCAGATCTAGTATTTATATTAAAAACTGTTTTGCCAAAAGGCTCACATTCTGTCACTGACAAATGGAGCAGAGCCTACCAAAATAGCAAGATACTACTTTTCTTCCTTTTGGAACCTTTGTCAAAGGGCAGAAAAGATCTTAAGAACACCAACTATACTTTTAAGCTAAACATCTAAAATGTTAATGAAATTTCAGGGCATACTTAATATTGCAAAACCACAAAGAGGGGAAAAAAAAGGGAAAGAAAAAATAAAGAAGAAGAGAGGAGCTGGAAGCTGCCTAGATCAAGACATTTGAAAAACAGAAATAAGGCTAAAAGTGAAAGACTTATGAGAGCTGCATGAAATGTTTTTCATTAGAGCAAGATAGCTCTGAATATGAATATTTAAGGAGGTCATTGGAATGGATCTGGCACAGCATCACATGCAGAAGGAGTCAGCTCCAGTCCTGGGTGTTCAGAGCACAAACAGGGATTTTAGGAGCTCCTGACACGCCACATCAACACATGATTAGAAAGTTACATAAACCAGCCCTCCTGGAAAGGCCTTGGGGGTCTCTGCACCCACTCAGCCATGAATCCTAAAGAAATTTAGAGCTCCCAAAGGACTCTGATGATGCAAAGAGGAAGAGTCTTCTTGCCTTCAAGTGTGATCTTTTTTTTTTTTTTTTAAGAGGAAAAACCCACAGAATTTCGTAATGTTTCAAAAAAGACCTTTTGTCTCTTAACAGTAAAACCAAGTATGTTTAATAGGTGGGATGTACCTTCTTTCCCCTTCTGAACTGAGTGACTGGGCTCCAGAATACACACAACTCCCATCACTTGCACCGTGTTGAATTCAGAGTAAATATTGATGCATCTTAATGAGGAAAACAATGGCTTGGCCTGGTGTAACCTCACAAAGCCCTGTTACACCCCTCTACCCATGGCTTCCTTCTATCCCAACCCCCTTCCCCACAAGAAATAAAGAAATAACTCTTTCAAATCTGTGCTTGCTAACTACTGGAACTTCCTTTTTAAAAACTTGTGTATTAAAGCAACATAAACTCCAAAGAAAATCCAAGAGCACTGAATTTAAAGGCTGCCTTAAGCCACCACCATTTTCCAAAACAACTTGACTATCAGAAAAAGAATAAAAATGTAGCCAAAAGCTCAATTAGGATCAAATTAAAGGGTCATCAAGCCCAGAATCCTGTGTCTGAGAGCAATCAGCTGGGGATACTCATCTTGCACAGTCTGTTAGCAGGGATTCTCTCCCAGCTCCTGGCAATCAGTAATTTAGAAACTTCTAGAGACAGGGTAAGTGCCAACAGCTGAATTTATCCTCCAGAGATGCTCTAGGCCCTCCCTGAACCCATAGGTACCCCTGGGCTCTGCATCCTCCTGCTGTAACACTCACCAGGCAAAACCAGCACTGTCCTAACTCTGTTTTTCTTTTCCATCTTGGGTCTCACCTGACCCAGAAATTAAGAATTTTTACTACACAGCCTGGGCTTTCCATAAGGCTTCTGCTTTTGAACTGACATATGTTTTTAAAAGGGATTTTTCCCTTCGTTTATACAAATGTAAACAGAGCTGTAAATACATAAGCAGGGCAATTGCTTACCTAAGGAATAGTGGATGATCTCAAAAGCCTGCTTGTCAAATACACCTCGTGCAAGTATTAACAACTGTTTATTTTGGAAGCGGAACAAAAGCATCCTGAGATAAAGCAGCGTTGCTGATGTGGAAAAACCAGAACATTCCACATTATTCACAATCATCCTGCCAGTAAGAAAAGTGAATTAGTTTCCATTCCTGTTCTTGAAAACAGGAAGATTTTTCACATCTTAAGGGAAGAGGGTTGGACCTAAAGACTTGAGGAAATGCTTACATGCGAACAGACAGTCACGGATAAATAGAGCTTCACCTCTTTTTCATGGGGCCAGACTGTCAATTAAGGGCAATCAGATTTGTCAGCTCAGTACAATCCCAAACACACCTACTCATGTGAAATGCTGCATGTGCAAGTACTGTCTGACAGGTCTGTAACATTCATGTGCATGGAAAACAGGGGAGAAGATGCTCAGGGATTTGTGTTCGCTCAGCACTCTCCGTTCCCTGAGTCGTGGGCTGACCTCCACCACTGCTGAATTCATCACATAAACTCCTAGAGAATGTGCCTCTAAATTATGGCCTGTGTTTTATGTCCCACCCATTACCATTGAGTTAATTACAGTCTGGATTTAAACATTATCATTACTTACAACGTGTAAGATATGTCAAAGGGAAGTAGGCACGTATGATGTCAGTTCTCTCCCTCTAAATTGTTTAAATAAGGGAGGAAAAGACAAAGAAATTATATAGTACAAAATGTGGTGTCTACATCAGAATTTGATACCTACTGGGTGGTTTTGTACTGCTGAGGAAATTTGAAGATTTGTGGCCTTATAAACTGGATACTGAATGCTTTCTGGGATGTAGTCCCCACAGAAATTTGGAATCCTCGTGTAGTTTCAGGCAAGCAGTGGTCAGGTCTGGGCCTCAGCCTTGTACTCAAATCACAGGCTTACTCACAGAAAGCAACTGCTCACCAAAATTGGCTTCAATACCCAGCGAAGAACAGCTCATGAAAAGCAGAATTCAATTTTTACCACTCAGCTAAAGATTTTCTGAATTACAACGACCACTTCTATTATCCCACATTTCACTAAGCCCAGTCTTAAAACTTGGCTAATTCTCCCTTATCACAAAGTGGATTGTTAATAATAAAATGTATAATAAATAACTTCAAGACTCTGAGATATTGTAATGGTGAATAATGTAATTATTCAGACAAAGAGCAACAAATGTCAACATGGCTGACTGATCAAATTTCCTAAAAAGCCCCAGAAAGGACATTATTTTATATTTTTCTCTGTCCATATTAATACAGGAATGTGTACTTAGAGCCAAAATTCTTGTGGATCTTTCAACTCCTCATGAATATAATATAAACTTTACTATGGCTTTAGCTATGTGAAGAGATGAGGAGAAAGAAGCCAGTTATGAAATAGGCTCAAATGTTGCTGGTTCTTCAAGTTTGTCTGAAGACAGCAAGATTTCTGAGGCACTGGACACAAAAATACGTGTGGAACATCAGAGAAGGATGCTCACATGCTCTCTCTTACTTCTTGCTTTAATGTTCCTCCTGGGACAAGAGGGATCTGATTTGGATTTTTGATGCCGCCTGGCCTGTTGTTTATACACCATTTACTTCTAAGAGTCCACTTTAATATTGTATTGACCTTCTACTCGTGTAAAATCCTGAAATCCAGAGCAGCTGCCAAGTCACAGTTTAATCTTTCACAAAATACTTAAAATAAATGTCATATAAACTGTTATCATTACAAACCATCTCTATGGTGCTTGATAGTTCCCCCATCTCAAATCTGACATTTTATTTGGTCCATGTTCCCCAGCTCTTCTCTGCACCTTCTATTAATGCAAACTTACATTTCTGTCAGCAGTAAAAATAAAGGATTGAAGCAAGTTCACAAGAAATTTAATGACAGCAGCTACACAGAGAGATAAAGAAATACATGGAAGACACAGTTGGTACAAAAAAGGTCATAAAATGTCAAAGAATACAGAATCTTTCAAATTTATAACTCTGTGCAGTGCACAAAGAACAGAAGGTTGAGAAATACTTAACATTTTAGATAGATTTTAATATATTTCACATATTCTAGATACATTAAATTTTAAGTATGTCCAGGACCACCGTGAGTTTCAGTTTCCAAAAGGCTCCAACTCACAAACTAAGTGCACAAGGAAGACCATGTTACATTGGAAGTGTCCTATTAACCTTAGGGAGTTTGTCAGAATGACACAGATGATTGACATGGAGAAGGAATTGACTCTTTATTTGCATTACTTAATAATTTCACCTTTTGAAAGGCTAACAAAAATCAGTTTTCTGATAATCCACTGCAAAATGATGCCAAGCTTTATGGACAAAAGGCGGGTTAAGATGAATTGCATTTGGTTTTCTGTGAGACTGGAAGTTTCACAGCAACAGGAAAAAACCCTGACAGACTGACTGAAACCTGCAGCAGAAGCCTCAGCTTTGCAGCCCTTTGAGAGCTGGCATTTTGTCTGTGCTACATCCCAAACATGCCCTCACCCTTCTTGTGACAGGACAGCAAAGTTAAATGAGAGAGCCCTGATGGCTCAGCAGTGGTCCCACCCCAGCACTACCTCTGATGATGAGAGAACTGACTAAATAAAAACGACCTTCCTGAGCTGTGGCAGTGTAATTTCAGCCCTGGAAACCAAACCTCTCCTCAGTTACAAACCTCAGGCTTTGAAAATAACATTAAAGGCTCATGTTGAGAGTCTGCTTTTTAAACATTTTTTTTTTTCAAGGGAGAACTGAAATGTGTCTCCAGTAGGGAAAGCTCCATTTGTGCCTTCTCCCATGGACAGCAGCAGCAGGGAGAGGGGAACTTCAATTCCCTGTTAGCACTCAAACTGTAGTCTCAGTGCAATCCTTCAGTGGCCTTCAAAAGTTTTTAATTTATAAATAAAGTATCTATTCCTACATAAATGTCACATTAAAGTGTATCACAGAATTCAGCACACCATCTGCCTGGCCATGACTCCAAGTGAAAATGTTATTCCAGTTCTTGCCTATATTTTCCCTCCAAATATTTGTATAGTTTCGAATAGCCGAAGGAACTTGGAGCTGATGTCATTCCCGTGGAAATCAATAAAAGCTCTGCCTCTGGCTTCCACACAAGTGGCCTCGAGCATCCTGGAGTGACAGCTTTGAAATGCTAAACCCAAACTGCCAGGGCTATCACTGAAGGGATTAATTTATTTCTATTTACAACCGCCCTGAAGGCATGAGGCACTTTATAAACTTGGGTAAAGAAGGTCATAAGACAGCGGCCATTAATTTAGAGCAGTTATCTTGAAACAACCTGTTCAGAACTAGTTGTACTGATGGATTTCACCATCAGATGATACAGCAGTTACCACAATGAACACCAACGTTCAAGTCACTCAGCTGCATCTCCATAAAACCTGAAGTTTTATTTCAGATAAAATGCCTCTGGAAAGAAACAGATGTTGTGATTAGTAACAGCTATTCTGATTTTTGTGTGACAAACCACAGAACAGCGTCCTACGAGTGAGGTGTGTACTGACAGTGCAGATAAAGGGTGGAGACTCAGCAGTGCAGGGCTGGTGGATGGAGGGAGGGAAGAGATGTGGCACTGCAACAAGGGGAACACAGGAGAGACTGGTGAGCAGAGATATCCGGAGGAGAAAGAGATGGGAAAGAGAAGAAAGATGCAAAATGCAGGGAAGGACAAGAAGAAAATATGAGAATCACTGTTATAGTTTAAATAGAATAATTCAAAAGTCAGCAATATACATGTATGAATTGAACTTTATCACCACGGCCCTGGAGTGTGCACAACTCAGATGGAGTTAACAGAAACCTACATGCACAGTCCTATATTACAACATTTACTTTTTTTTTTTAAGGAACAGATCTTAAAAAATTCCTTAGCTAGGTATATCACCCTAAATATATGATGCACACTTTCTTCAGGAGGGCAATGAATACAGCCAAAAGCTACCTTAAGCTTTATGGAACACAGTATTTTAAAATGAGCACCACAGATGGAATTCATATTTGAAAAGTAAAAACCCTTAATACTAAAAACTACTTGCCTGAGACTGAAATTGGAACACCGTTGTGTAACCACGAATCTGTCACCTTCTAGGGGTCACTAACACACAAAGAATCATCCCAGGTATTCAGAAAATCGTTTTACTGTGATACAATAGACATACACTAAAGGTCACTTGAAACTGAGGTTTCTAGTTGGCTTCTGCTTTGCCATAAAGCAAAACACATTAAAAGAACAATTGAGCTGGTGTGTGACTCTGGTGCGTGTGAGAATTCTGCACCACCATCCACAATGAACAAAGCTGGTCTCTTTTATTGCTTTTTTTCAGTATTTGAATATCAGCCTTGTAAGAGAAATTGTTTTTGCCTAATGCTATGCCTGGTGCTTCAGGTGTGGTCTGGCTGGCTTTTTATAGCATAATTCAGGAGTGCTTTTAAATCATCACCAGGCAGAAATGGGTATCAAAAGCGGTGACCTCTAACGATCTCCATCACTTACATCCAAGTGGCATTAACAGGGCTTTAACAGGCCACACAAACAGAGAAAAAAACTTACCCCTTTTCCATGAGGATATGGGCAGCACTGTGTTATGACTGCCCCTGAAGGTGGGGTTACTGAGGTTCTTGTTAACAGATCCCCTGGATCTTGTTAATAAATCCCTCAGTATAGAGTGAAACAGCACTGAATGACCAGTGCTTATACATGTGTAAAGATATCACTCAAGAACATATACAAGGAAAAGAAAGAAAGAAAGATAACAGTAGATAGTGGAGAGGAAAGGTATCCCCACCCACGGATCCAGCAAAGAGACCTGATTGCTGCAATTCAGATGTGTGTTGGTCAAAGTGATGGTTGCAGTGCTGATCTGTCAGGGGTGTGGGAAGCCCAAAAACCATAAATTTCAATGGGTTAATATAGGCTCAGGTTCAGGTGGGGATGCCCAGGTACCTCCCCTGTGAGGGGCAGTTTTACACTGTCTGATGTAACACTGTGGATCGTGTGCTGTCCTCTAGTGGAAGGCCCCAGAAATGAGTCTGGGGGCACTTTGGGGGGTCTTTGATGGTTTGTGACCCTGGCTAGGACATGACAGCTGCCTCCAGCATCAGCATAGCTGAGCCAGTTATGCCTTCTCAGAAGGGAGGAAAATCTTTAGGCCTACATGTAAATGTCCCAGTATCTCCCCCAGGGGAGGGTTACACCTGAGCCAGCTGTGTAAGGGAGGACACTGCCATGATAAAAAGCATTATCCCACCTCCGCAGGATCTGTTTCTTATCGTCCTTCTCCCCCATCTGGCTCAAACCCCAGCTTGTTGCTAAACAAAGGCTGGTTTATCATGGTCATCCTCCCGTGGTGGGTGCTTCCCTCCTCTGTACCTGGGCTGTTCTTATGCAGCTCAGAGGTTTTACCATCACACACCCAAAAACTCTCCTCTTCTTCCCCTTCAGTTCAGGGGTGCAAACCTCAGCAAAGCACCCTCCTGCTTTTGCAAATCATTAACCCTTAACATTTCAGTCTCTCACACACTGGCAGACTGTTCTGTTTGCCGTTTTTCTCCTCAGTAGTGTAAGAATTCCCACCTGAGGACTGAACAGTCAATCCAACTTCTTAGCAGCTTGTCCAGGACCGACCCCAGAGGCAGCTTTCCAAAAGTCATCACATAACCATAGAATGGCTTGGGTTGGAAGAAGGAACCTTAAAGACCATCTCTTTCCAAACCATCTGCCGTGGGCACGGGCATCTTCCACTAGACCAGGTAGGTCCAGCCTGACCTTGCCATCCCTGCGCCCAGCCGATGTGCCCCATCGCCCCTCTCCGAGCCCGTCACGGCGGCCGATGCTGCTCCTTCCCCGCCCCGTCTCACCTTGTCACACCCCGCCGCGACCCTCCCGCCTCCGCTCCCCCCTCCCCAAGCCCTCTCTCCCCTCTCCCCTCCTCTCCCAC